>MU225176.1:1518209-1570750 GCA_018584345.1 Thuja plicata | reverse complement strand
GTCTGGAATCTTCACCAATTTCCTATCTACTCTGGGCATGAATTTAGGCATTTCATATTTCTTTATCAAATGTTCTCTTTTGACATAATCAGCCTTAATTTTATTCAAGTCAATATCAGTGCATAACGCACCGGTAATTCCAAATACCTCAGCTACTGACCTTCTGTCTATGGAAACTAGGGTTTCTTTGTTCTTTTTCCTAATTACCCTAGCCACTGGCCAATAGTTTTTTGCTAGCTCCTTAATGAGACCAATGTCAACATAGACATCAGGAACAATTAATTTAGCCATATTTAAATCCCATGGATTGCAAATTGGGACTGGCTTAACCCTATTGTTCAAAAATAATGAAATAAAGTACTGCCAGAGTAGTCTGGGGTTACCGGATTTCTGCATTGAGACCACTTGTCGCTCCATTCTTCCCAATCTGCACTGTTGGTATTCAAAGTCCCAGGCAGCAATTCAACAAATTCTTCAGTATATTTCTTTGGTGCGACTTCCTTCTTCTTTCCAGACCCTTGTGAGGTAGTAGGAACAATAGCCTGACTCATCTTGCTTCTTTTGAATTATACTGTCTCAGCACAAAACTCCAAACAAATAACCTTCTTACTCTTCGCAAAAAAACTCAGAATGCAGAAATGAGAGTTGTACAGAATCCAACTCAATCATTTACACTTATAGCCATTTAAGGACTGTGTCTTGTCAACTTGAAAGCCAAATTCCTGCACTTGAACTGTCATGAAGATTTCATTCTATCATTAATGCTGTGATCAACTTGCACTATTTTATCCTAGCTAGAAGAGAGAGTGTATGCTTTTTTCCATCTGGCACTCGTCAGCCTGAAACTAGCCAACACACTGCACTTTATTCACTTTTGGAAAAATCCTTGCGAGTGAGCGACGTACCCCTATTTTTCAACTGGTCGCATACTCGCCATCCATCCTCGCTCCACTTTTTACCTTCTACGAGTGAGCGATGACCTAATTTTTTGAACCTCATTTCATGTCTGTTGCATACTCGCTATCCTTTTATGCTTTGCTTTTGGGTTCATGCGAGTGAGCAATTTTTCCTTCACCTTTAACATGTCGCACCCTCGCGAGTTAAATTTTTATGTCACCTGAGTCTTGGCGACTGAGCGACTGTGCATCTTACCTTTCAGCTATTCCATCATCACACACTCGCTAGCTGTTTAAACTGCAACTTTTGGATTTGGGTGACTGAGCGACATTCATTTCTTTACCACATACTCTGTCTGGTCGCTCACTCACACTACTTAATACTCTAGCTTTCATCTTATGCACAAGTGAGCGATGGTAGCTATTCTTTGCTCAGTCGCAAACTCACGAGCTTGAAAATCTTATTTTATCACTGACTATGAGTGCGCGACTGTGTCTTTTCTTTCGTTAGTTGCCTACTCGCGAGCTATTTTGCTTTCATCCTTGTTGATTGGCGAGTGAGCGATGTCTTTCCTTTTTTGACTCGTCGCACCCTCGCGAGTTAAAATTTCATCACCTCAAAGCATCAGCGAGTGAGTGAGGCATTGAATGATCTCTTAGTCGCTCAGTCGTGGACTTTTAAGAATCTTGAAAAATGCTTCTGCGACTGAGCGATGAGTCTTCACATTAGTATTTCATGCCTTCGCCGTGCACTCGCACTGCAAAAGACAAGCGAGTTAAAACCTAAGCGAGTGGGTGACCTACAGGACAAGACCTCGTCACGCAGTCGCTAACTTTTGACATTGACATAAGAGTTGATGCGGGTATGCGACTACTTCAATTTTAAATAATACTCGCTCGGTCGCGGAGCATGAGATAAACAGCATAACTTTACAGTGACTGCGCGACATACATAATTTTAACCCGTCGCTGACTCGCTAACCTATAGCTTTACCTTCATAAGACATCGCGACTGCACGAGTTACACTTTCAAAACATTAAACCCGCTCACTCACACACAAAACAAAACTATTCATAAGCAGATCGCGATTGCGCGATTCTCTTTCACGGGCAGCTCGTCGCCCACTCGCACAACTTAAAGACATTTCAAAAAGACCGACGCGATAGAGAGAGTAAACTAAAATATGAACTTCAAAAAGGGTTTTGACCTCTTTTGCGCGGCAAAGCACAGGATTTTGAAACAAGAAAGCCCGGGAAAAGCAAAGGTTAAGACATTCAAAGAAAAACCAATGCAGTGCTAACAGAACCTAAAGATGTGAATGAGGTTTGTAATGATGATCATTGGGTAAAAGAAATGGAAGAAGAAATGAATCAGATTGTAAAGAAAAAACATGGGTTCTTCTTCCCAGACCTAAAGATAAAAATGTTATAGAACTAAATGGGTCTTCTGGAACAAATTGAATCAAGATGGTGGAGTGATAAAAAATAAGGCAAGAATTAATTGTAAAGGATATTCACAGATGAAAGATATTTATTTAGAGGATATTTTTGCTCCTATGGAAAGAATTGAAGCTGTGAGAATGTTTCTTGCTTATAACACTTACAAGGATTTCAAAGTCTATCAGATGGATGTCAAGTCTACATTCCTAAATGGTGAATTGGAAGAAGTGTACATTGAGAAACCAGATGGATCTACATTAAATGATCAAAGAGATATGGTTTTCTTGTTGAATAAATATTTGTATGGACTAAAGCAAGCCCCAAGAGTCTAGTATGCAACATTGGATAAATATTTACCGAAACTTGGATTTAACAAAGGTACTACTGATACTAATCTATATTTCAAAATTGATCATGTTAATTTTCTGATTGTTGAAGTCTTTATTGATGATATTATCTTTGGAGGAAATGATAAGTTGAGAAAAGAGTTTGCTAATGAAATGCAAAATGAATTTGAGATGTCTATGATTGGAGAGATGAAATTTTTTTTTGGTTTACAAATTATATTGTCAAAAAATAGAATCTTTATATCTCATTCAAAGTATGTGAAAGATTTGCTGAAAAAGTTTGGAATGGAAGGTTCAAAACCAGTTAGTACTCCTATGGTGACAAGATGTAAATTTACAAAGGATGATGACTCATCCAAGGAAAATCAAACCAGATATAGATCCATGATAGGTGGATTTCTATATTTGACTCAAACTAGACCTAATATTATGAGTGTTGTTTTCATTATTGCTTGATTTCAAGTTGGTCCTAAGGAATCTCATGTTTTTTCTATTAAAAGGATTTTCATATATTTGAAAGGGACAATTGATTATGGTCTATAGTATAATACTAAAGATGATGATTTCACTTTTAATGTTTTTACTAACGTTGATTAGGTAGGAAATGTGGATGACATGAAGAGTACTAGTGGTGGTTTCATAGTTGAATAAAAAGAAGATTTGTCTTCACAATCTATTACAGAGGTAGAATGTGTTGTTGCTACAATCAATTATGCTCAGGTTGTTTAGATGAAGCCGAGATTGGAGGATATCAGATTAATGTATGATGGGCCTATTTCTATTTATTGTGACAATTCAAGTGCTATTAACATTTATAAGAATCCAGTGCTACATTTAAAGACTAAACATATATCTATCAAGTTTCACTTTTTGAGAGAGAAGGTTAATGAGAAGGAAGTCAAATTGGAGTATGTACCTACTAAGGAACAAATTTTGGATATTTTTATGAATTCATTGCCTAAGGATACCTTTGAGTATCTCAGAGGTAATCTAGGGGTGAATTCCCCTCCTCATCGTAACTAAGGTGCGCCGGTATGCATTAGTCGATCGCTTTTGATAGAGATATTTTGTGATATGGATTGATGAGTGGTGGATACTACTCAGGGGGAGTAATTAGTCTAGTGTTTTATATGTTCAAATGTGGGAGAGAGATTTAGGTTTTGGAAAATATGTGCCTTTTCCATTGATGTCTAAGGGGGAGAGAGATTCATGCTAAAAATCAGTGAAATATTGAGAAGAGAGAGTCATAAATATTTGTGCACAATGCCTAAGGGGGAGCTATTGATTTCTTTTTTATTGATTGTTTTTCACATCATATGCTTCCATCAATGCCAAAGGGGGATATTTTTGGAATAATATGAAAATATGTGCTACAAATATGTGTTACATATTTGAGATATGTGTTGTCATTGTTGTCAATATATTTCTTTGTATGTGACAGTGTCTCAGTAAGTCTGTTGGTTTGGTGTAGCTTGTATATTGAAGATCATAATTTTTGGATGGTATTAGTGTGGTATGGGATGTCTATAGTTGATTCAATTCTTACCGGAGTATCCTTCTTTCTATAACTGATTTTGCAAAATTTAGCAATATTTTTAATCTTGTTGCAATTGTAGCATTTTATATTCTTCTATTATGTGTTTATGTCATTCATTCTCGATCTACATTAATTATATTTGTGTCCTAAACCATTTCAAGTATGATAGTAATCATGAAAATATCCATTTCTTCTATTATCATAACCATTCATAAACTAATTTTTGCATTGACTAGCTTTGTGATAGAATCTTTTGCAAGTAAAGCACTAAACATTTTGATTCATTCTATAGCTTTATGTCTAAATCTATTATACAAAAAACAATAAAAATTAAAAGAATGTTACCTTTTAGTATCAGGTTTCTTGACCAGTGGTTTCTTTACTAAACTTCTTTGATTCCAAAGATGTTCCCCTTTATTAATCTCTTTAGAAGGCTATTAATTTTCTTGTCTTCTCCCCAGGACCAGATTTGCCTTTATCTTTAGTTCTTTCATTTGATAATTTACGTGTTTCTATTAAAATAATAACAAAAATAAGGCGAGACAGGAAGTTGTTTAATTCAATGAGCAAGGAGAATGAAGATTTACCATGAATTAATTTGAATACTAGGAGCATGCACCAAAGATCCAAACAACAAGGAGACAATATTTTTAAGGAGGAAAAGCATGAAAAAAACCCCGTGATATAGAGAATGGGCAAAAATGCCTAACAATGAGAGAGAGAGAGAGAGAGAGCCAAGCTCATACAATAGTATTTGAGAAGTGTAATTGTTAAGAAAAAAGAGGAGAGACATCTCTTTAATAGAGATGTAATAAAGGACTTGCATGGTAACTCCCATATCTATGTATGCCACATTTCAATAGTGTGTGAGACAAGTGTAGGATTCCTCATAAGGAGAAATAACTAAATAATAAAATACATAAAATGAATTATCCTCAAAAGAGGACAAAATAGGTGTAGGGATTCCATAGGAATCTCCTACTTACATAATGCAAGTAAAGATTAATTTATAAAACCCCCCTTTAATCTTTACTTGGGGTTTTACAAAAATCTGCAACTTGATAATCTTTCTCGTAGTAGAGGAGGTAAATTTGCTGGTCTTCACTTTGACTTAATATGAGGTGATGGTGAATTGATATATGCTTCGATCATGAAATAGGGGTCCTTTGAGTGTTGCAATACATAGGTGTAGGTGCTTGTTGAGATAGGCCCAAATGTTCAAGTACACGTTGAGATTGATCATAGTTTCTTCTCCAAGAAATATTACCTGAAAAAGATAATAACCACAAGTGGATCTCCCTTTAGATATGAATCAGTAAAAACATATTGAGAATCATTAGATACATCATTCATATCATAAAAATATTTTTTAAACCAAATGAAATCATCACTAGATGCAGAATCAAAAGTAGAGCTAGTATAGTCACTATCAATAATATTACCATTATCATAAAGAAGAAGGTTAGAGTTTAGAGAAGGAGGTTGGTCCTCCATAATAACTATTTGAGTGTCACAAAATTTATAATCCACTTTGGAACAAATAGGAACATCATCTCTTGTAATACTGAGAAACGTATCAATGATTTCATCTTGTTCTAAAATATCATCAAAAGCAGAATAAGAAACATCATCAAACTGTAACATGTTATCTCTATGACGAAAATAGGTAGCTAGGGGATCATCCCAAAAACAAGCATCATCACATGGGTCATCCCAAATAGGAAATTCATTTAAAGGATACATAATGTCATAGTGTGGTGTAGAGTTTTGGTGAGTTTGAAATGTGTTCTCCAGGACATGCCAAGCCTGATGAGCCTCAGTACAATCGGAGATAAGGTGATATAAGTCTGGAATTAAAGAGAATACAATTAGACCAAATGATTCCTCATCTTTGAACTGCCGGGAATCCTGGTCAGTCTGAGGAGCGGTGGATGTCAGTTTCAAATTTGGTGAAGTCACAATATCCGAAAGGTGTCGAGTTTTTAGAAAATCAAACATGTGCGGCCTCCAAATAGTATAATTGGAATTTGTAAGTTTAAAATATGGCATTAATGTAGACATGATTAAATATCAAATTTAACTGAAATAAAGTTAAATACAAGTTGCAATATATAAAGATGAAACCAAAAAACTAAATTAACGCGATTAGTAAATAACAGTATGCCAAAAAAAATTAAATGTACAAATAAAATTAAATTTTTTTAAAGTGATGAAATAAATTTTAATGACAATTAAATAATAAATTAACAATTGAATTAAGTTTATATAGATAAACTAGAAGTGGGTTTAAAACGATATTAGGAAATATGAAAAAAGTAAAACAGTTTAACTTTTTGGTAAAGAAAAATTAATTTTAACGATTAAACTTAAATTGATGATTAAAAAGTTAAATTTAAAAGATTAGACAAAATAAGTTAAGCAAAGAATAGACCCTGCAAAAAATGGTTAAAATAATGAAACAAATGCAACAAATAATGATTGCCTGTAATAAAAAATGTTAGAATAATGATTAATATGCAGAAGGAATGGAATAAGTTAGAAGGAACCGATGATAGTGCTGCAGGAAAGCCAAAAAAACATTTCAAATAAGAGAATAGTAGAGCCTGCAAAGAATGATGAAGATTCTCTTGCAAAAAAATGTTAAGATTCTGCAACCATGCAACCAAAAAAAATGTATAGCAGAAACCAAAAATAGTAGACAGATTAGCTGCAATACACAGAAGGAAGAGTTGAAATGCAGATATGGAGGCTTGTATTCACAGGGAAGAGCAAGAGGCTTACTGTGTTGTCCTTCATGCTTTTATTGCTCAATCTGATGTTGTTACCTTCTACAAGGCATGCTGCACCGGCAAAATTGGCCTCTTCAGCAAAGTTCACGCTTCTCCTTGTGTTATAACGCCAAAAATGCACGAGAATCCAACACGTGCAAGAAGCTTCACCTCACGCCAAGCCCATGAATCTATGTCAAGAATAAGGCTTGCGTTCAAGGAAAATAGCAACCGATTAGCAATTTAGAAGCCACGCCCACAAGAGGATTCCCAAGCCAATAAGGGAGGCTTGCATTGATGTCCAATGTATTGCAAACTGAGAATATTTTAGAAATGACCACATCCCAAGTCTATATCTCACACGAATTCAAGATAAAAGCCCTAAGATTGGAGCTTCCACCCAAAGAAATAGCAATAAAAAAAAGTATTGAATCCCAACAGTTGCAGCAGTAAATCTTGCCACGCTACAGCAATATGACACTCATAGTGATCGCGATATGCAACTGTTCAAAATGGTATGTGGATAACTCATCTAATGAGTGTTGCTGTAGAGATATTTTGGAGAACCCCAGCATTTCTACCAGAGGTGAATATGAGGGTTTGGCTCTGTGGCCATTGGAGGAGTACGGTCTACTAGAGTTTGAGTACGATGTAAATAGATTCAATGAAGTTGAAGCTGAAAATGGAGAAGTCATGAATCCTTCACCTGAGTTTTTATTGTTTGAGTATTCTGATGTAGATCAGTCATGGAGGTGAGAGCCAGCGGCCACCTGTGGAATTTGAGGGTTTCTTCCCTCTGATGTATCATACCATAACTCTTTTACCTCTGACGATAATGAATCAAATTCGGCAAAGATAGATGTTTCTCCAAAAAGAATGTTGATTAGAATAAAAGCTATGATTAGTGCAGAAAATAAAATATGTAAAGAATGATGAAGCACAAGAAGATAGAGATATAAAAATATTAGAGATATAAACTAATAAATAGAGAAACAGAGATGCCTGCGAGATATATTAACCAGAAACAATATATATATATAACAGTAAATAAAAAATAAACAGAAATAACAAAAAATGATGGAATAACCTACAGATAAAAACCAAATATATATATAATGTTAAACAATACAAAGATAAAAACCAAATATACAATAGAGAGCCTGCAAGAACGGAGTTAGATAAAAGATATTTAATGAAAATAGTAAACAAATTAAAGCTCAGATTTAGAAAGAAAGATGAAGAACAGAGCCAAGAATGAAATTTTCCAAACCTGCACAAAACAAGTCAGTACTGTATCCAATAGATAAACCATTAATGTATGCAATAGATAAATTGGGTTTGGCAGTAAACCAGCCAAACCCAAAAAAAATTTCAAATTTTTCTCAACACTCCCTCAAGAGTCTCCGATATTGGAGTGCTCCAAGATATGGTAGCTCCTTCACCTGTAAACTCAATCGAAGATTAAACCAACCTGCTCTGATACCATGTTAAAATATTAACAAAAATAAGGCGAGACAGGAAGTTGTTTAATTCAATGAGAAAGGAGAACGAAGATTTACCATGAATTAATTTGAATACTAGGAGCATGCACCAAAGATCCAAACAACAAGGAGACAAGATTTTGAAAGGGAAAAAGCATGAAAAAACCCCGTGATATAGAGAATGGGCAAAAATGCCTAAGAATGAGAGAGAGAGCCAAGCTCATACAATAGTATTTGAGAAGTGTAATTGTTAAGAAAAAATAGAAGGAGACACATCTCTTTAATAGAGATGTGAGAAAGGAGTTGCATGGTAACTCCCATATCTATGTATGCCACATTTCAATAGTGTGTGAGACAAGTGTAGGATTCCTCATAAGGAGGAATAACTAAATAATAAAATACATAAAATGAATTATCCTCACAAGAGGACAAAATAGGTGTAGGGATTCCATAGGAATCTCTTACTTACATAATGCAAGTAAAGATTAATTTCTAACAGTTTCATACCCTAATGCACATTTATCCTTTAGATTTTTCCACTTATCTATTGTTTCATCAAAATTGATAGTACTTTCCTTTAATTTGTCTTCTTGATTCTTTATTTTCTCCAGATCTTATCTCAGATTTACAACCTCCTCTTGTTCTAGTTTCTTGTATTCACGTATCTTTTCATTAATTATGTCACTCATACATTACTTATTATTTTTCTCTTCCTCATCTTGTAGCTTCATATCAACAATAACTTCATTTTCTTGTTTTAAATGTTCACTAACCTTCTTATATCTTTCTCTAAATTTCTTGATCTAATCCTATAACTTTCTAATGCACTCATTTGATTCCTTGATATTTTCCTTCAAATATTTTTTTTTCACATTCAAAATTTTCAAGAGCATCTACAATTCTCCATCCATATGAATTTCTTCATCATCTTTCTCAGAAGCCATCTATTCAACCTTCCAGATCACCTTGAAGTGGTTAAGCTGAAAATAACGAACCAATATCTGATACCAATTGTTAAATAACCAAAATAATGAGGGAAAAGAGTGAATTTATATTCCCTATAATATCATAAATTTTTTCTATTTCACAACCACATTAACTTTACTTGTTCATATCAAAAGGAAAGAAGTAATCAACAAAATAACTTTAAAGTAGAAACATCATCCACAACAACATACAAAAGAAGACACAAGATTTTTATCGTGGAAACCCATTAGGGAAAAAACATGGAGAGGGTTAACTCTCAATATATTATAACTAGTTATAGTATATTACAAAATTTCTCACTGCAATGCTCAATGTTCAGAAGAGAAAGGCTCACTAGCCAAAAGAAACAAGTATACAAAATGAATCATTATAATTGAATCTAATATATGCATGAATTCAATTCCTTTGAAGCTAAATAAAAATACTTAACACACTTCATTAGTTCTTTTGTAACTCATATCTAATCCTTAGTCATAATCACATATCACTGCATCATATCATGTATGTCCTCTATATCTCTCTTATATTTCATATCATCAAAATACATATATATTATTCTTAACCCTGCTTCATGTCGGCCTAATGCACTTTAAACAATAAGTTGGCTCCCAAAATACTTCACAAAATTCCTCCAAAATACTTCATATGTTTCCTCAAATAATCCACCCAAGCTATCATGAAAGTTAATTCCAACTAGAAATCACACGTTATAAGAAATGCTTAATCTTACCTGAAAACTGCAGGACCAAAACTGATCATCTGATTATTTGCGAATATACTGACAAAATGTTTTGTTATGAGGAGAACTAGGTAACTAATGGACAAAAATTTTGAACCATATATCTTTCATTTTGTAAAGATATAACATTTGCACACATGAATGTACATATGTATAGTATCCATGAGCATGTTGTCCAAGTTGTGGACCCATAACTATAACGATAGAACAATGTGGACTAAAACATGAAGAGAAGAATAAAAAAATTGCCAAAGTAGACACACCATATGTCAACAAAAGTATGTTAACATTAATGAAAACCTATATGGTTTATGCACAAAATTCTCCTTCTCATATCACCAACAAAATAATTGATGAAAAAGCTCCAACACAATCTTGATGAGATCTTAAAACTTTTTTGTCACACACACTTATTAGTTATCTTTATCAAACTTAAATTTCAAATATAGGTATTACAATGACAAAACAAACACAATAAAACTATATTTTTATGTGGAAACTTAATGTGAGAAAATCCATGTTGATAATCACACTCGTAATATAAATAATTGTCTAGTAATATTATATGCCATAATCCAAGGAATGCACCACACCTAAAAAAGTACTTATGAGCTGAAGAATCAACCCTAAGAAAGATACAAAGGAGTTTTAAAACACTAAAATAAATAATTCCTTCAAGGAAAGACATAGGTATTCACAAGATAAGAAAAATCCATTGTCTTCTAGCTTGAAAAATAATATGATGAAGTAAAAAAGATGTAGGATCTCTAGATAAACCATTGTAAAAACTATGTCAAACTCACACGCTTGCCCTCAGCTATTTCAAATTTACATTACACTAAATTTAGGTTTTTTCCCACTATAATTTAATCCAATCTACACCTCAAATCAATCATCCACATAAATATATATATCAATGTGATCATCCAAAATTAGAACCAGAACGACCCCGATAGAGAAAAGTACATTTACACAAAGTCGGCTGCCACAAACATATACACTCAATGTGGTCTGCCCAAATAGATGAAGGGGACCCAAATAAATCACAACAGTCTTACCACAAATAATTTTTTCAAAGTGAAATAATCACAACGCTCTCTTAAGTTGACACCAAACTTAATGTGTAACAAAGCATAGGAACACGTTAACCAATCGACCCAAAAATAATCTTTGATGCACATAAATCCATGCAAAGGAAAAAATACCTTGGTAAGATCCATATCAACCTATTAAATTTTCCTCCAAATCATATCTAGACCAATAATTCATAAATAAAATCACTATAATCAACCGAGTACTCTACAATCCAACATAAAAACCAATGTCACACTCAAAATAATATAAATTCACTTGAAAAGATAACCAACATAAGATATCTAAAATGGAACACTTTACAAACATTTTGGAGCATGTCTACCAAACCACACACTTAGAAACATCAATTTTATGCATTCTCTAGACTAGTCCTGACTATTCATGGCATCCAACCTCATTGTCAACAAACACAAAACACAAATCTAACCTCTAAAATTTTGTGGACCTGAAAGTAGGATAGTGCAATATTCACAGACTAGACAAGATAGAACCAAAACTACAAGTCACCAACTGCCAATGTGGACCAATGTGGAGGATTCTCCCATAAGGAATTTAGATACTATTTCCTACATATATAAACTCCTCATACTTGTCACCTTTAAGATATACAACATACTCACTTATCATCACCACGAGTCATCGAAAAAACCTCTTCAAATACTCTTTCTTTCATATCGGACTTCACAAAGTCTTTCTTTATTATTTACATTTCCCATTTTAGGTTGAAAATCAAGATAAAACCAAACATTCAAAACTCTTCATTAGGTACAATAATGAACTCATACAAATCTTCATTAGGTTGACATCAATGCTCACAAATGTTGACATCAATGGCAACATTGAACACATAATGTTAACACAAGAAAAAGGGGCCCAGGTGGTGTCTTGAAAGAAAACTTGTCAAGGTAAACAAGAATAAAGATAGTGGATCAAGAACATCGTTGAAAATGAACTTTATAGAAGGAAAATTCCAAAATTTACCTCTCATTTTTACTATTTGAGTTATAAAATAGTTATTTCTAGAGCTCATTTGCGTAGAAAAGATATGGCTACTATCAGACATTTGAGGCATCACATTGGCATCGTTGTCTAGGTCAAGAGGACCTGCCAACTTGATAGGCTTGGATGTATAAAAAAACTTGAGTCTCAAATTTAGTTTTCTTTACCTTTTTTATAGAAAAAAGGTCATGTTAGTCGTAAATCTTGCTGGATTGCATTCAATGGGATAGCACATAAAATGGTGCCATCATGATCTTATGAAATATGCATATTCTACAAAGTAGCAAGAATGGGGTTAGATTTAGTGAAATAGTGGGAACACTTTTTTGAATATTAACAACACAAACACGTGGAAATAGGAAAGATAAACTAGTGGGACTGTGTTCCCTCGACTTAGGCTAGGGGGAAGGAGCGATTTCTATGGTGGTAAAACCAACTGGTAGGATTATGAGAAGAAGCATTTTGATTTCAATATAAAACAACAAGACCACCAAAAATAGGGTAAAATAACAGGATCACCACATAAAATGGAAGTATCACAACAAACCCAAGTATTAGAAGAAAGAGGAAGAGCCTAGAAGTAAAAAAATAGTTAGGATAGCCATCAAAGTGAATATATAATAGTGAAGTATAATTAAAAAATCTTGTAGTAATGATGCAATGGAGTGTGGACAAGCTAAAGTGTTATGAGAGGAGATTTGTAGTGCTAATAGTAGTTAATCATTTTGGAGATGTAGACTGGGCACAAGTTGAGGCTATACGATTGAGGTATCTAGAATAGGTTCCCCACATCCAAGTACACACAACTATGATAATATAATTGGAAAAGAAATGAAGGCTAGACACAATGGTGTTTCACCTTCCGACATGGGAGATTACCATCACAAGAGATAATGTATAAAGGATCCTAACATTTCATATCAGAGGGCCAAGAGTGGTAGTAGGAGACATACAAAAGGTATCTATAATGTAGATGTTGATTGGGTGGGTTTATATCCACTAGCTTGTGGAAAACTAGTGCTGGAGATAGTACTAGAACATACTACACTAGACCAGTATATATATCTATATATAGGCATGTACCTTGATTAGGGGTTATCTAGTAATAAACAAAGGAGTGATATCATTGGTCTTAGGCATGATCTAGATTATGATACATGTAGTTGACATAAGATGTTGATGACATAGGGGAAATTGGTCTTGGTTGTGATATATAGAGAGATACAAAAATTTATACCATGGAGGATGGAGCACAGGGTACATTACTCTATTACATGTATGGACATGGGGGCATATAAGCATAGCACGCCTAGTAGGGATAGTAGCGTAGAGAGATGAGGATCATATTCTATATAGCTGGAAAGGTATACTTACTTATGAGGGGATAGTGCTAGATCAATGGATGTAGGATTTTGATGGGATATCCATAGGGAGCATCACATGGTATCCCTACATGGACATGACAGGTTGAGTGGAGGAGACATTGCACATCCCCTTCATTATCACTCCTAAATTCATCAAAGGTATGCATTAGCATGCAGCTGAGAGATATAATCCTAAATAAGTGATGAGGTGGTTCAGATTCCAGTTTTATATTCTTGGGCCATCACATTGGTTTTTACATATGATAAGGGAGAGGGTGGCAAATTTTAGGCTATTGGTGGTGAGGAGAGGACCTACGGAGGCATGGATGACATTCACACTAGTAATATGGGATCCATCCAAGAGTGACATACACGCATGGATCATGGCGGTCAACAATGACACATATGCCAGTAGGGATTGTATGGTTACTTCCACCTAGAGTGAGACAAATGATGGCAGCCCAGGGAGGTGCACAATAGGGGAGGGTAGTGACAATGCCAAGGAGGAGAGAAACACTAGTACCCAAGAGGAGGGTACAATAGAGGGTACATGTAGAGGTGGAGGATGTTGATGTGGAGATGGAGTATTGTTAAGAGGATGTAGGGAGTGATGAAGGAGATGGTGGAGAGGAGGATCATGATAGTGTAGATGGAGGAGAGGATAGTCATGATGGGGTAGATGGAGTAGAGGAGCATGATATAGGGGATGCTAGGGATGGATGAGAGGATAAAAAACATGTACCACCATATCCATAGGATGTAGTGAGGGAGGTGGATGAGGAGGTGAGGATGGGGAATAGGAGGACTTGGAGGACTAGGGTGGAGAGGGACCCCCCTTTAGTAATACCACCTAGAACATCCAACATGTCAAAGGTATATATACAACCTGTATCATCCTAAAAAGTAAGAACCATTAATTACGTGCTCATTCTAGCCCTATTTTAGTCTATATGGGTTCGCACATTGATTTCACACTTTCCTAATGCTTATTAGACCCCCAAATAAATATTATAAGTCCTATATTGATTTAATTTCTTCAAAACTTGAGGTTAGCCCTTATTTATAAGTGTTATCCTATATTTTTACTCTAATCAAATAATTCATTCCATCACCTAGTCCCTATAGCCCTAATTTTGACCTTCATGACCTGCTCCAACCTTGGATTGATTTGTACCCAGAAAACCCTCACCTACCTTATTTTCCTGACACCCAGTACAATTTTTGGCTCATTTTATCAGGTACATAATACTATTGGTGTTCTATCCCTGGTAAATAATTCTAATGTCATTCTATACCCAAGGATTTATGCCCAAAGTTTTCCCAGGGACTTATGTTGAGGTATTAGCAGGAGATCTAGTTCGGTGGTAGGCTTGCCTAAGTTTTAACCACTAAAATATTGGGTTGAGTATATAAACCCACTATCTCTCCTCATTTTGGAATACATTATCAAGTGAAATTATTCACTATCAAGTTTTGAGGAATTCATAATCAATCAAGCAATTAGAGTTCACGATCTCTTCTACAATTGAGCATCCACATCTTCAATCCTTCAAAGCATTCTTTCCTCTTCATCAAGAGTTGTTGGAAAAATAAAATATCCATCATTCAAGGAATTTATTTCATGATTTCCATCTATATCAAGATATTTCATCAACATTGGTGATCACATCCAAAGAAGCATTGCACTATCAAGGTATAAGGTGGTTTACAATTCAGAGATCTAGCTTCTATTTTATCTTTCCTTGTGCAATTTCCTTTCATTTTCAAGGTTGATTCCTAAGTAGGGGTTTGATTACGAAAAAACCATTTATCCAATCTTCTTCCCCATTTTTTGTGTGTAGGAATAGGTTATGGAGTCACCGGACATAAATCATAAAGATCAGATACATTTAGAGAGACCCAAAAAAAATCAGCCAAAATTACCAAGTACAAAATGCCATTATAATTTTATCCCTCGGTACAAAATGAGTTTTTCCTTGTACCCTAAATTTTTAGCTCAAATTTAGAAAATAATTGGGTTACAACCTTTAGGCCTCTTATATGCAATTACAAGTCATTCCAATATTTAGACAGTCGGGAATTTGAGTCTAAAAACTCACTTCTCCTATTTCATTTATAGGTGCATTCAAATTATTCTCCCTTCCCTTTTGCATCAGTTTTCTCAGTTGGATTAGATCATATATACTCTTATTTAGCCTCTTGCATATCAATATCATTCCCCTCATTTTCAATTCTAAGTAAAAAATGAATAAAAACCCTTCAAACTTTGATATTTCATTGGTATATTTCTTACCAAGTGGTGTCAATCATATTTCTCTTGAGGTGGTTTTTTATTCCCATGTGCCATATGAATTGGGTAAATTAGCCTTTATATGTGATCCCCTTTTCATATTGTACATTTTGGTGAACTTGACTCTTCTAACATACTTTTGATTTTGGTGGTTAGATCCTCCTTGCATGACATTTCCACTTTGATTTTGTGTGTAGATCTCAATTGTATACATTTTTTCTATCACATCTTTGCCACATTTTGTGTGTTTAGATTTGTATGCATTATATTGTTTCATTTTATGTATTTTCATTAATGATAAAAAGACAAAAAAAATAAAAAAATTTCATGTTGTTTATGCATATTTTCCTTTTAGATTAGTTTTATAATGAATATATTTTCTTAAGGTGATAGTGGCGTAGCCTCCCTTTTATAACTTTATCCCTCTTCTAAGTACCCTCATCTCCATGAGGACAATAGGTGCAAGATGTTTTTAACTCTTCTTTCAATAATCTCTCTCTTTTGAGAGAAGTGTTGAAGATTGATGTTAACTCCTCTCTTGATATGTCCTTCCCCCATGAGAGTAATTTGATTCAATTTGATAATTCCCCTTGTGATACATTACCTTCTATTCATTTCCATGACTTTCCCTTTAGGAATGAAGATTTAATGAATTGTGATTATCCTTCTCCTAAAGTATGTGCTATTTCTACTCGCAATGATCTCCATATTTGGGATGAACCACTAGATAATGATGTTGAATATTCTATCCCTCATGAAGAAAACTTGATAAAAAAGGATAATATTGTGGTTAAAATTTCTTCTAATCCCTTTAGAGATTACATATTCATGATTGATGTCTCTCCTTCTCATAAGACCTACCCCATTTATGAGGATATTTTGGAGCAAGAGGGAGACATTATAAATACATTTCTTAATATCACCTTACCTTATTTAAATGACATCCCTCTTAGAGATGAAGCATTGATGGAAATCCCTACACACAATTTTAAAGTTTTTCCTACTCATGAGAATACCTTGAAAGAAGAAGATAATATCATTACTAATTTCCTTAATGGTCTCCCTTCTAGTGATGAACCCATGAACAATCAAAAGCTTGATCAAGTTAATGTTGTCAATGTTTTGGGTAGTGAAAAACATAAAGTGGTTGTCCATATTCATCGAGATACCCCTCAAAATCAAAATAAATAGGTCATTATGGTGAAAGGTTCTCAACAACCTGACTATTATGAGATTGCCCGCACTTATAACACAAGAACTAATAGATACCCTACAAGTTTAGATGTTCCTCCTTCTCTTCCCATTTCTCAACTGGTGCTTCCTTCTACACCCTTCCTCCCTCAAAATATTGGAAATGAGTATGATTTAGTATAACAACTTCATGCTACTCCTACCAAGATATCTCTTTGGGAGATTTTTAAAATCCACCTACCTATCATGAAGTATTTCAACAAGCCTTGATAAATGTGACTGTCTCACCTCCTAGGAAAGACAATACAACTTCTATATTATAATGCATGAATGCAGCCAATAAAAAATCTCAAATTATGTTTTCTCAAGATGATTTACCTCCTAAGGAAATTCAAGATCAACAAGATTCTCTTTTGGTTTTTGTCCTTATCAATGATAATATTATTCGAAGAAATTTAATTGATAATGGATCTAGTTTTAATGTTTATAGAATTGAGTTTTTAAATAATATAAATGTGGATGTTTCTTTAATCAAACCTGATTCATTTCATATGAATGGCTTTGATAATGTTGCTAAAAAAACCTTGGGTATTATGATTTTCCTGTTAAAGTAGGTCTTGTTATTTTACCCACACCTATTCATGGCATGCCCGGTGCTCTTAATTATAACCTTCTCTTAGGAAGGATGTGGTTACATCATATGCATGATGTCCCTTCAAAATTTCATCGCAAAGTGAAGTTCATCTATAAAAACATCATGCATACCCTTGATGTTGATGATAATATCCAAAAATGCTTACAAGCTTAATCTAATTCTCCTTCTATTCCTACACCATTTAAACAAAACACATCCTCCCCTCCTAAAGATGCTTATTCTCCTACAAGTTTCCTTTTATATGATTATTGGGGTCATTATAATTTACACCATCCTTTGTGGGTGAATACAAAGCTCCTAATTGCTAAACAAGACTCCGTAGAGGGCCTAGTGTGTCATTTGTCCAACCTGATTCTCAAAATAATTCAACTACTAATATTCAACATAGTTTAGGATGTATGCAACAAAACTTTGAGACTCATGAGAAACCCATGGAGGGATTTAGTCTCAAACCCCATCCTTTATAAACTCCTTTACCATCTAACATTTATTTTATGTCTACCTTCAATCAAGATATCATTTTTCCTAACCTTCTTTGTGCTAAGTTGATTACTCAACCAATGAAAAAAGAAGCATAGTCAAAATCTTGTGAATCTTCATTTTTTCATGTATCACCAATATCATGACCACTCTACTAATGAATGTCAATATTTTCATTAAAAAATTTAGAAACTCAAGAT
Organism: Thuja plicata; assembly: GCA_018584345.1. Taxonomy (NCBI): domain Eukaryota; kingdom Viridiplantae; phylum Streptophyta; class Pinopsida; order Cupressales; family Cupressaceae; genus Thuja; species Thuja plicata. The sequence continues at coordinate 1,552,281 of MU225176.1, read as the reverse complement.
CAACATGATTCTCTTATGGTTTATGTCCTTATCAATGATACTATTATTCAAAGAACTTTAATTGATAGTGGATCTAGTTTTAATGTTTGTAGCATTGACTTGTTAAAAAATATAAATGTGGATGTTTCTTTAATCAAACCTGATTCTTTTCATATCCATGGCTTTGATAATGTTGTTAAACAAACCTTGGGTATTATCATTTTTCCTATTAAAGTAAGTCCTATTATTTTACCCACACCTATTCATGACATGCCCAGTGCTTTTAATTATAACCTTCTCTTAGGAATACCATGGTTACATGCTATGCATGATGTCCCTTCAAAAATTCATCTCAAAGTGAAGTTCATCTATAAAAAAAGCATGTATACCCTTATTGTTGATGATAAGATCCAAAATTGCTTACAAGCTTAATCTAATTCTGCTTCTATTCCACCACCATTTAAACAAAACACATCCTCCCCTCCTAAAGATGCTTATTCTCCTACAAGTGTCCTTTTATATGATTAATGGGGTCATTATACTTTACCCAATTCTTTGCGGGTGGCTACAAAGATCCTAATTGCTACAAAAGACTCCTTAGAAGGCCTAGTGTGTCATTTGTCCAACCTGATTCTCAAACTAATTCAACTACTAATCTTCATCATGGATTAGGATGTATGCAACAAAAATTTGTGACTCATCAGAAACCCATGGAGGGATTTAGTCTCAAACCCCATCCTTTATAAACTCCTTTACCATATAACATTTACTTTATGTCTACCTGTAATCAAGAAATCTTTTTTCCTAAACTTCTTTGTGCTAAGTTGATTACTCAACCAAAATGAAAAAAGAAGCATAGTAAAAATCTTGTGAATCTTCCTTTTTTCATGTATCACCGATATCATGACCACTCTACAAATGAATGTCAAGATTTTCATTACAAAATTTAGAAACTTGTTTATTATGATATCATTCACATAATGTATCATAATGAGTTAATTTTCAATTCTAAGTTTTTTATTTAGCATTTAAGTCCCTATTATGTTACTATACACTATGCCACATTGTTCTCTTATCCTTTGGGGACTCATTGTCATGCATGGTGGTACAATTTGCGAGTAACATAATTTTCTTAAATTTATTCTTGTCTCCACACTTGGGGAGAAATGGTATTATATCAATCTCTCTAATCCTCTCTCTAGGGATCCAATTTTCTCTTCATTAAGTTGCATTTGTTTATCTTAAGATATCTAATCTTACATGGAATTTTTTGGTTACATTAGGGGTTTCCTCTTATATAAGAGATATGCATCCTTGAAAATAAACTTTTCATTGTTCACAATTGGGTATCCATGGTAAAAAAATATCTTGCCTTGGGGGATAAAAGTGTGTCAACCTTCCTCAAGAATCCCTTTACCTTGAAATAGAGAAGGTGTGAATTCTTCCCTTATTATTTTTAATCCCTTTTTAAATCCTTTAAAAGGATCCCTTTTATATTTCTTGCATGGTATCTCTTTACATTTTCCCCTTCCTTGACCTCATAGGAGTTGTGACCTCTTTGGCTTGGACTAGGTGTTTCTTGTGGGATATCTCATTTATGTTATAGATGCTTTATTCTTGTTTTTATTTTCCTTAAGATGCCAAAATAGTCCTCTTTTTCAATCTTAAGGGGGGGCATATAGGGCCTCCTTATTATAAATATTTTGTTTACTTCAAGCATTTTAGGTAGAGTACACTAGCATGATACAATTTTCTAGGGCCAGGTCACTCTCCTTAATACATTTTTGGCGGATTTACTTGATACAATGATTTCCTTATTTTTCCTTAGGGATGGTTGAATGAGCATACCACAACTTTCTAGCCCATTTGACCTCTCCTTTGGATACATTTTTAGGATTGGTTTACTAGCATGACACAATTTGCTAGACCATTTGATCTATCATTTTCATGGGTTGACTAGTATATCACAATGTGCTAGACCATTCAACCTCTCATTTACATAAGTTTTACCATCATCTCCCTCTTTGCAATCTCTTTGAAGTATAGAAATAACATAATACAATTTTCTAGACCATCTCCCCCTCTCTTCTCTTCTTTCTCTCTCATGGATCACCTTGCACAACACAAATGGCTAGCATGTGTCATCCATGGTTGTCTTATTCTCTCAACCATGATTCCATAGAATAACACACTTTTCTAGTTGATTGGATCATGGATTCTTATCTTATCATTGATGTTTTCTCTTTCTCTTTTCAGGTTACCACTTGTGCTTTTGCAATAGCTTTCTGAGCATGATGCTAGCAGTTGAGACATTTTATTTAGAGAGGTATCTTTAACAAGTTGACTTGGAACATTAATAAGCTCTATGGATTTTTTCTTGTTTTATGCATCCTTGAATATTGATATACAAATTAAGATCCTTGGTTTGGGGGTCTATGTCCTTAAACTTAGTGATATATTATCTCTTTGTAGTTTTCCCATGATTCTTATCTTTCTCTCTCTTTCTTCTACTTTAATGTGAGCATGAGGTGGACTCATTCTCCTGATAAAGTGGGGGTTAAATGTATCATCCTAAAAAGTAAGCACCCTTAATTAGGTGCTCATTTTAGCCCCATTTTGGTTGTTAGTAACAACTAAGAGGAGGGTGAATCAGTGGCCTCAAAAATATTCCAATAAATCAACCCAAAAAATTTGTACCACAATATTAAGCCTCTAGTTATCTTTAGTTCTATAAGATGAATGCTTTTAAATATACTTATCAAATAACTACTGCTTGGAGTGCTCTGTTAAACCTTATTCTTAATGTTTATTGAATAGTAGTCTTTCAATTTACTGAAAAATAGTAAATAGCTTAGTGTATACCGATCAATCTAGATTAGTTATGTGTAATACAAAACACTAAAGTAATGACTCATAAACACATTGAAACATGGATTTTAACATGGAAACCATGTTAAGGGAAAAACCACTTGGGACCAGTAACCCAAAACTTTCACTCTTCTGAAGTGATCTCGGTTAAGAGCCAACCCTGTTAAAGGTTACAAACACACTGTTAGGTGTGACCTTGTTAGAGGATTTAAAATATTAGTTTGTCACTTGATATCAGGAATATCTATGCTACCTTCTATGACCAAACCCTGGTTTGTCAAATGGTATTTGGCATCTCATGCTATCTTCATGATCAAACTTTTTTATACTCCTTGGGATGTATCTCAATATAGAAAGGATCTTTACATCCTTCTTGGTTAAGAGACTTTCTGAATCAATGGTTAAACTAAAATAGTATGATCTGTTCACATGTACAACTTATACTTCAGATTTTTCAGATCTATTATAAGCTCATTAAACCATTTTGATCAATATATCTTTCCAATACCTTTGCTCCACTTTTTTTTCTGCTCAATGATGTTGTTCTCTATTACTCGATGTCCACCAAAATCTTTAGCTCTTTCCTCACCTTGATTGATCAGGACTATATGAAGTTGTCCTTCATCAGTTTCTCTTTAGCATCCTCTTTGCATTCACTCCCTTATTTCATAATCAATTAAGTTTTCTCTTTATAGACATGGTATCACTGTTTCTCTCTTCTTGATTTTCTTGTTCTTGGTGTGATCCACAATCTTAACCAATCTTGATTTAAAGTGTAACTCCTATTTTATCTCATAGAGATCTTCTTTCCAACTGGATAAAACAGCTTTAAATCCTTTACTTATCTCTGGATTTATCTTGTCAATGAAAATAATGATAACTACCAATTAAGTCTATTTTTAGCTCTGCCAGATATATATTTTGTCATTTTTGAACTCCAGTTAACTTTGGTGTTTTAACTCTTGGATAGATTTGGTCAACACCTCAGTTCTCTTCAAGCTTCTCCGTTGGGGTTGTCTGTCCTTCGGGCTTCACTGCAAAGTTCTACTTGTCAGTTAACACTGTAATTCTAGCCATTGGTAATGCTTGTGATTTTGCTCTTCGATAATGCTCATCGATTTCTTTTCTCGAGCATCGCTGTGACTTAGCTCTCAGTTATCTCTATCCGTTGGGTTCCACTAGCCATCAGTGTTTGAAGTCACTTAGGTAATTCTTGTCTTTTATGCATTACTGAAAGCATAATCTTTATCTCTCTAATTTTATGAAGTCTTTGACACTTTGATTATAACCGATTAGATTATATCAAGTTGACATCAATTAAAATACAATCCATTAACTGATTTAATGTCTTGCATTATCTTTCTGCATTTCGGTGATCAACTTAACATCTTCAAACATTCAAACAATTACATGTCATCAATCTCTCCCTTTGGAATTGATGACAACACACTACATTATCATACTATACTATTACTAAAATAATATGAAATATAACAGTTTCATCAATCTTTCCTAATGTAACTGTTACAAATGTCTGGCTCTTGGTAAGATCATTTGTTTCTTGCAGAGTGGATTCTTCAATCTTCAATCCCTTTACTAGATAGATGTAACAACCGTTGTTTTTGTTCTGATATATGCACTGCCTTGACTGTTCCTCTCCTTGATAATCTCATTTTCCTTTGACAGAAATCTCTCCCTTTGTATGTACTCTCTCTCTCTTTGTTACTTCTCTCCCTTTAGATGGATATTTCATATGTAATCTCTCCCTATGGATAAAGATTAATTTTTACTTTTGATTCTTAGGAACTTCTCTTTGTGGATAATGATATAATCTTTTCTGATAATAAGATCATCTCTCCCTTATAATAATGAGAATCTCTCTCCCTTATAATAATAAGATCATCTCTCCCTTTGACAACAATGCCAAACAAATCTTCTACATCATCTTCTATCCCTTTTTATAATATACTCCTTGAATTTCCCTATCCATCAGCAATACATTGTCTCTGGTGTTCGGTGCAGATATGTACCTTACTATGTACAGATGTATCTGTTGTTGTTCATCTTGTTTCTTGCATCAACATGAATGATCTTCTGATTGTGTGTAGGTTAATTCAGCCTTCTAGTCAATTTACTGACCGATAGAAAAGGCTTGTACCCCTAGTCTTTGTCTCAAGTACTCAAATGTATCTTTCAGTAATGGCTTGGTGAATATATCAGATAATTTCTCCTTTGATTGAACATATTCTAGTATCACCTCTTTTTCTTGCACTTGTTCTCTTAGATAGTGATACTTGATACAAAAATGCTTAGTCTTAGCATGCATGACTGAATTCTTAGAAATGTTCATTGCACTAGTATTATCACAATATATAATTACTGGTTCAAGAATCTTCATATTCATACCTTCCAAAAACTATTTGATCCATGCAATATTGGATCAATTTGCAGTAGCAACTACATACTTTGCTTCTACAGTAGACTGAGAGATGCATCCTTGCTTCTTGTTGATCCATGTGACAAGTTTGTCACCCATGAAGAATGCTCATCCAATTGTGCTTTTTCAGTCATCAATACGTCCAGCCCAATTAGCATCTGTATAGACTTGTAGCTCAAATTTTCCTTCTCTTTTATACCATAAGCCATAGTCCTCAGTGTTCTTCAGATATCTCATAATTCTCTTGATAGCAGTCATATGTAATTCTTTGGGATTAGAAGAGAATCTTGAAACTATTCCAACTGTATGTGTTATATCTATTCTGGTATGAACAACATACATTAGTTTTCCAATCATTGATCTATACAAGGTTTGATTTACTTCATTTGATTTGTCTTGTTTTGTCAGCTTACATCTGGTAGTCATAGGTGTTCCAACTGGCTTGCAATCTTCCATCTTGAATATCTTCAGCACTTCCTTGATGTATTTGGACTGAGTGATATATATGCCTGTATCTTGTTGAAGAATTTGTAGACCAAGAAAGAATTTGATCTCCCCATACATAGACATTTTAAATTATTGTCTCATTTCATTAGCAAAGGATTTGCATAACATTTGATTTCCGCCAAAAATGATATCATCAACAAAAATTTCAGAAATCAGAATATTACCATCAGTATCTTCTTTTAAGTACAGATTGTTATTTTCAATTGTTCTTACAAATTCAATGCTAATGAGATAGGAGTGAAGTCTTTCATACCAGGCTCTAGGTTCTCATTTCAATCCATACAAGGTCTTATGTAGTTTACATACCATGTTCCTCTTGTCTGGATTAACAAACCCTTCTGGTTTTTCAATGTATACCTCTTCTTCTAGTATTCCATTTAGGAATGTAGATTTGACATACATCTGGTATACCTTGAATCCTTTGAATGCACCATAAGAAAGTAAGATTCTAAATCCTTCTAGTCTAGAAACAGGTGAAAAGGTTTCTCCATAATCAATACCTTCTTCTTGTGCATGCCCCTTGCATACTAATCTTGTTTTATTTCTTGTGACTTATCCATTCTCATTCAACTTGTTTCTGAATATCCATTTGGTATCGATGACATTCTTGTCCTCTGGTCTCAAGTGGAATATTAATAATTTTAGGCTCAAAATCACAAAGTAAACATCTAGTGTTTAGTGACTTACTTCTTGTTCTCATTCCAACCTTCTTGTCTCCTATGATTTGATTATGTGGATGATGTCTTCTGACATACTTGGCAAGTTTTAGTTTAGCTCTTTTTCCATCATTCTGACCATCTTCTTAACCTTCGTTCTGATCTCCATCGCTTGGTACATCATCTTGAGTATTATCCTAATTTTTAGTAATCGCAGCTTGATGTTCGGGTGCAATGTTATGTTTCTCAGGAGCAATACACTGTTGCTTGGGTAGAGTGTCAGGTTCTTCAATATAAACAAACTTGTTTTAGTCCTCTAGTTCTTTTCTTCTTTCCTTATCATTCTTTTCTGCAAATTCATCTATATTTACATTTCCACTTTCAATGATCTTGTTAGATGACTTGTTATGACATTTATAAACCTTTCTTTTGGTGGAATACCCTAAAAAGATACCTTCATCACTTTTGGAGTCAATCTTTCCATTTCTATCATCCTTCAAAATATAACATTGACTACCAAAAATTCTGAAGTAACTTACATTGGGTGTGTAACCATACGAAAGCTCATAGGGTGTCTTCTTTGTGTCCTTCTTCAATTGTACTCTATTTAATGTGTAGACAACAGTACTGACAACTTCCCTCCAGAAAGTTTGAGTGATGCTTTTCTCAATCATCAATGTTCTTTCACAGTCAACAATAATCTATTTCTCCTCTCAGCAATTCTATTTTGTTGTGGTGTTCTTGGTGTAGAAACCTGTCTTTTAATTCCATGCTCATTATAGAAATTAGTGAATTCATCTGAAATAAATTCTCCTCCTCTATCTGACTTTAAGAATCTCAATTTCTTATCACTTTCTTTTTCTACCATATCCTTATACCATTTAAACATCTTGAATGCTTCCAATTTATCTTTTAATAACATAACTGTTATCATTCTAGAATAATCATCAACAAAGAGAATGAAATACCTATCTCCATAGTAACTCTTTGTCCTCATGGGTCCACATAGATCATTATGGACTAATTCTAGAATTGCATTAGATGTATGGTTTTTACTCTTGAAACTAGACTTTGTCATCTTACCTTTTTGACAGTTCTTGCACATGATATGCTCAGGCTTTGTCATGCTCGGTAAGCCCTAACATTCCTTTTATTGCTTATCTTTATCATGTTGTCAAAATCCACATGACACAATATTTTGTGCCACAACCATATGTCTTTGTTTCTATCCATTAAACAAGTGGTGTTAATGTCATCAAGATAGAAAAGGTTACCTTTTGTCTGCTCACCAGTTCTGATCAACCTTCCTGATTCATTGAAGATCTTTGCCTTCTTATTCTCAAATGCTACTTGGTGACCTATATTGTTTGACTGTGAAATACTTAATAGATTATAATTCAATCATTTTACCCAGTAAGAATTTTCACATTTGATCAAGTTATTCAACATTATGGTTCCTTTACCTTCAACTGGACAAGGTGTGTCATTACCCATTCTTACTGAACCACCATTATAGTATTCAAAATTTTCAAACTTTAGCTTATCACCAGTCATGTGGTGAGTGCAGCCACTATCTAGGATCCAGATATCATTCTTACTAACCTTAGATATGAGTGCAACTTCTACATACCTTTCTTCTTTGTCTGAGTCATCCTTCATGGCTACATATACCATCTCAATGTCTTCTTCAGATTCGGTGTCAATATCATCAACTCTGTTCTCAAATAGGTAACAAGTTTTCTTTCCTTTGTCCTTGTAGTCTCATCAAGTCCTTGATCCTCATTATCACTGTCACTATCATTCATAATAGTGCATCTATGACTTGAATTACTTATTTTCAAAGAAGATTTGAATGCAGATTCTATAGATGGTAAGACACTATTATCAAAGTTATTCATGTCAAATGAAATCATTCTACCAATCAGACTATCTAGAGTAACTATATTTTTTGCAACTTCCTCATTTTTTGAATAGCAGAAACTCTAATAGCATATACAGGTAGTAAGGTTATTAAGATTTTACTTACCATTGTCTCCTCTTCAAGTACACCTCCAACTCCTCAGATAGTATTGACTACCTCTTTGATTCTGCAGCTATACTGAGTGATATTTTCTCCTTCTTTTATCCTTAGGTCATAAAACCTCCCTCTTAGGCTTTTTGCCTTGGCTCTTAGTACATTAGCATCTCTTCCATGTACCACCTTCAACTTATCCCACATTTTCTTTGAACAAGTGCAAGTTTTGACATCTTCAAACTCAGCATCAGAGAGTGAGGAAGAAAGTTCTATCATCATGCAATTATGCTCATGCTTTTCTCTTAATTGCTCAAGAGTATGAGGTCTTGTAGGCAACACATATTCAGTTTCAAGGTGTTGAGTAACATCATTACCAATACCTGATAGGTGGATTCTTATTATGTTTTTCCATGATGCAAAGTTGTCTTTATTCTACTTGGGCACATCTCGTTTGTTCATCTTGTAATCTTTTGCTTGAGCTGTTAAACTCCCTCTCTAAGAACACAAGCTCTAATACCAATTGTTAGTAATAACTGAGAGGGGGGGGTGAATTAGTGGCCTCAAAAATATTCCAATAAATCAACCCAAAAACTTAGCACCATAATATTAAGCCTCTAGTTATCTTCAATCCTATAAGATGAATGCCTTTAAATATACTTATCAAATAACTACTACTCAGAGTGCTATGTTAAACCTTATTCTTAATGTTTATCGAATAGTAGTCTTTCAATTTACCAAAAAATAGTAAATAGCTTAGTGTATATTGATCAATCCAGATTAGTTATGTGTAATGCAAAACAATAAAGTAATGCCTCATAAATACATTTACACAAGGATTTTCAACGTGGAAACCCTGCTAAGGGAAAACCCACTTGGGACCGGTAACCCAAAATTATTACTCTTCTAAAGTGAGCTCGATGAAGAGTCAACCCTGTTAAAGGTTACAAATACATTGTTAGGTGTGACCTTGTTAGAGGATTTAAAAGATTAGTTTGTCACTTGATATTGGGCATCTCTATGCTACCTTCTGTGACCAAACCCTGGTTTTTTAAATGGTATCTAGCATCTTATGCTATCACCATGAGTAAAATTTTTGATACTCCTTGGGATGTATCTTAATATAGAAAGGATCTTTAAATCTTGCTTGGTTAAGAGACTTCTAAATCAATGGTTAAACTAAAATAGTATGACCTATTCACATATACAACTTATACTTGCACATTTTCATATCTATTGTAAGCTCATTAAACCATTATGATCAATATATATTTTCAATACCTTTGCTCCACTTTTGCTTATGCTTGGTGATGTTGTGCTCTATTGCTTGGTGTCCGCATAAATCTTTAGCTCTTTCCTCAGCTTGATTGATCGGGACTATATGAAGTTGTTCTTCATCAGTTTCTCTTTGGCATCCTCTTTTCATTCACTCTCCTTAATTCATAATGAATTAAGTTGTCTCTTTATAGACATGATATCATCATTTCTCTCCTTGATTTTCTTGTTCTTGGCGTGATCCACAATCTTAGCCAATCTTGATTTAAAGCATAACTCATTTTTTTATCTTGTAGAGATCTTCTTGCCAACTGGATAAAATAGCTTTAAATCCTTTACTTATCTATGGCTTTATCTTGTTGATGAAAACAATGATAACTACTAGTTAAGTCTATTTTTAGCTCTTCTAGCTAGATATTTTGTTGTTTTTGAACTCTAGTTAACTTTGAAGTTTTAACTCTTTGATAGCTTTGGTCAACACTTCAGTTCTCCTTGGCTTTCGCGTCGGGGTTGCCTGTCCGTCGGGGTTGTCTGCAAAGTTCTACTTGTCAGTTAACACTATAATTCTGGTCATCAGTAATGCTTGCAATTCTGCTCTTTAGTAATGCTTGTCAATTTCTTTTCTCGGGCATCACTATGACTTAGATTTCAGTTATCTTTGTCCGTCAGATTCCACTAGCCGTCGGTGTTTGAAGTCACTTAGTGAATGCTTGTATTTTATACATTACTGAATGCATAATCTTTATCTCTCTGATTTTCTGAAGTCTTTGACACTTTGATTATAACCGATTAGATTATATCAAGTTGACATTAATGACAATACAATTCATTAATTGATTTAATGTCTTGCATTATCTTTCTACATTTCGGTGATCAACTTAACATCTTCAAACATTCAAACAATTACATGTCATCATTAGTATACATGGGCTTCCACGTTGATTTCATGCTTTCCTAATGCTTATTGTACCTCCAAATTAATATTATAAGTCTTGTATTGATTCAATTTCTTCAAAACTAGAGGTTATCACCTATTTATAAGTGTTATCCTCTATCTTTCCTCCAATCAAATAATTTGTTCCATCCCCTAGGTCCTATAGCCCTATTTTTGGCCTTCATGATCTATTCGACCTCATATTGATTTGTACTCGGAAAACCTCCACCTACCCTATTTCCCTGACACCCAATACAAATTTTGGCTCATTTTCCTAGGTAAAGATCACTATTGGTGTTCTATCCCTGGTATAGAATTCCAATGGCATTCTATAACCAGGGATTTATGCCCCAAATTTTCTCGGAGCCCTATGTCAAGGTATTAGCAGGAGATCTAGCCCTTTGGTCAGCTTGCCTGAGTTTTAACCACTAAAATGATGGATTGAGTATATAAACCCCCTATCCCCCCTCATTTTGGTATCCATTATCAAGTACAAGAATTCACTATAAATTTTTCAAGCATTCATGACCAATCAAGCAATTGGAGTTCAAGATCTCTTCTACAATTGAGCATCCAAGTCTTCAATCCTTCAAAGCATTCTTTCTTCTTCATCAAGAATTGGTGGAAAACTAAAATATCCATCATTTAAGGCTTTATTTCATGATTTACTTATAGACTAAAATATTTCATAAACATTGGTGATCACATCCAAAGAATCATTGTGCTATTAAGGTATAAGGTGATTTACAATTCAAATCTAGCTTTTATTTCCTCTTTCCTTATGCAAATTCCTTTCATTTTCAAGGTTAATTTCTAACCAAGGGGTTTGACTAAGGGAAACCCCTTTATCCAAATTTCTTCCCCATTTTTCTGTGTGCATGAATAGGTTACAAAGCCACCATATGGGAATTAGAAAGATGAGATATAGTTGGAGAGAGCCAAACCAATTCAGCCAAAATTTCCAGGTATAGAATGCTATTTCCATTATGTCCCTAGGTACAAAATGAGTTTAGCCACGTACTCTACATTTTCAACTCAAATTTGGCAGAGACTCAGGTTACAACCTCTAGGCCTCAGATCTAAAACTACATGTCATTACAACATTCTTACATTTAAGAATTGAGTCTAAAAACTCACTTCTCCTATTTCATTTCTAGGTGCATCCAAATTCTTCTCCATTCCCTTTTACATTAGTTTTCTTAGTTGGATTAGTTGAGATCAAATCTATTGTTATTTATTCTCTTGCATATCAATATAATTCTCCTCCCTTTCAATTCTAAGCAACAAAGGAATAAAATACCTTTAAACATTAATATTGCATTGACATCTTACTTACCAAGTGGTGTCAATCATATTTGTCTTGAGGTATTTTTGTATTCCCATGTGCCATATGAATTGGGGAAATTATCCCTTTTATGTGATCCCATTTTCATATTATACACAACCTATATAGTACAAGTTGTGTCTTCAGTATAAGTAGAGAGATAGGCTACACAGTTTTAGGCCCTATTGATAGCCTTGGCATAGACACAACAAACATATAAGGACATGACCTAGGAGAAGGATAGGTTAGTGGAGTAGAGGAATGAGATCAAACAATAGTGAGACAATCTCATAGTTTCTAGGGATTCACTAGAGTAGGCCTAAGAAATGGGATTGGATGATATAGAGCGGTACAAGTGAGAGAGTGATAAGGCCAACATGACAGGTCATAGATGAGGTGAGGAATAAATCATTGTGTTAGCGCAAAAAATCAAGGATCTCTTAGACTAGGTGGGATGGTATAGTCTAGCATATGAGGTGGTTGTACCACTAGAGAGGAGGATGGTCTATAGATAAGTAAGGGTAGTTGCAGATTCATTGAGCTCCAGACATAGTGGAGCCTCTAGCAGGAGTGGGGGAGTAGTAGAACAAGTGGATCTAGCTATAGATGGATTGATCAAGAGTGGGCACTCATTGAGGAGTGGTTACTCGTTGCATACAATTTCCTATCAACACTCCACAAGGTCAATTGTGAGACCACTGCATTGATTGTCTATGGGAGGGAGTACAAAATAGGGGGTTACCTTTGGGTTGAATATAGAACCTTTGGGATAGGGTTTAGGGGGTGGAGTAGGTGGAGAGATAGAAAAGATATAGATTGGAGAAATTCCCAATGAACTTGATAGGACTAACACCTTAGGTGCATCCACACAACCCTTACCCATAGATGTAGTTGTTGTAATGAAGAATTGAACCTGAAATTCTTAAGTATGATACTAAGAAATTGGCGCAGTACAAGGCAGGGAGAATCCTAAAAGGGGATGTCCAAGCCCCCAAATAAACAACCACACAATGGAATGACAACAAGAAACCAAGATTTATAACAATATGAAATCTTATTCATAAAACAACTAATTACATGCAATGTGCTAGGCTGTAAGGCCTTCTTGGTTACAGCCAATTACAAATAAAATAATAGTTATGCAAGATACCTCAAGGTCTAACTCAACCCTAACCCTAGCTAGCCAAATCTATAACAACAAGACACAATAATCTGGTAGAAACATCCACCAAGATCTAAACTTGTGCACATAGGCCCCAAGAAATCTCCTTGATCCTAAGCCTTGGTCACTAGCTCTGCTCACAAAATCACAACTTTAGGCTGCTCTCTCTCTCTCTCTCTCTCTCTCTCTCTCTCTCTCTGTGTGTGTGTGTGTGTGTGTGTGCATGCATGTGTGTGTGTGTGTATATCTAAGTGGAAGAAAACCAAATCTAAACTTGTGCTCACAAGCCTCCAAGAAATTTGTTGTTTCTCTCTACCCACTTACAACTATATGCAACAACTCTACCCCTGACCTCCTTATATACTAGCACAACCACAAGTTGGCCTGTTGCAAATAGAAATATCTAGAAGAAAACTAAATACAAAATGCCTTAAGTTGACATAGGATAAAGATCCAAGACCCAAATAGGTCCACACACATCCCCATGATTGATCCAAATCACAATCACATGCTACACATATTAAATGCATCAAGTCAACATCCCAAATCCGCAAGAACACTAGTCGTGAAACCAAACTATCAAGTGCTAGCAACCACCAACCAAGCATTGCCGAGCATCAAAAAACCAACAAGTATTGCTGAGAAACCAACACATGCTTAGAAATAGTATGTGTCAAGCCCTACAGTGACCGAGATCCTCAAGAATCATCGAGAAGATTTTCTGTTGAGCACCAGAGTTTACCAAGTTCTTGACTGAGCCTCTCATCAATGATCGAGCCCCTCATCCAACGCATCAACTGAAATCTGATAGACAAATATTTTCTAGGAACCTCAGATGCCCCTGCATCAGACACCTAGGGTAACAAAAGATGTGTGTCCCACACTTAGACTCCATAAGAAAATCAAGAATCCACCACCTCATCTTAACCATCGGTCTCCACATCCTCAAGATTAAGAAAACCAACTTCCACACCATCACATCCAACTGAACCAAGTCAGTCTCCAACTCTCTGACATCACCATCAGAAACAACAACCTCATCAAAGCACTAAATCTTATCAACAAGAATCATATCAAGATGTCCACCATCTTCACTAATCTCATCCATAACCTTATACTGATTAGCAAAACAATTAGCATCAATGCCCTTATACAAAGGTAACTCTTCCTCTTCATCATAAATCTCATCATCAACAACAAGATTCTCTATAATATCCATATCAGATCCATCCATCTAAGTATGAAAACCAACCACCTCCGCAACAGCAACATAAAATTTCTCCTTCCTCCTCTAAACAAGCCATCTCATGGGCCAAACACATCTTGAACTGATTGGAAAATTCCAAAAGACATTACACACACTCAGTTCTGCCAACTGATCAGGCAACTCCTCAATCCTTCTGCCAAGTTTGCACATGATTGTCTCCTCTCTCATGTGAAACTTCTCCATCAGCAAAGCTATCAGATCCTTAACAAAACCAAGAGACCTAGGGTTACCAAGCTTAACAAAAGCATCCCTAATCTCTTCCAAGACCTCATTCTTCAGCTTCATCTCACCATGGATCTCAACTAGCAGATCCTCAACAATCCAATCGGTCATCCCAGGGTTCTCAGAAGCATCCTTCAAGATCTTCAAAAACCCTTTGCAACAAATCACCAACTTTCCCAACCCAAGGTCCTGGTGCAAACTGACTCACATTCAAAAATCTTTCCACATGCTCAGGAACTTCAAGCTCTGATACCACCTGATGTAGTGCAAGGTAGGGAGAATCCCCAAAGGAGATGTCCAAGCCTCTAGCTAAATAACCACACAATGGAATCACAACAAGAAACCAATATCTGATAACAATCTAAAATCTTATTCATAAAACAATTGATTATACGCAATGTGTTGGGCTATAAGCCTTCCTGGTTATGGCCAATTACAAAGTAAATAATAGTTCTGCAAGATCCCTTAAGATCCAACTCAAACCTAACCCTTGTAGCTAAACCTAAACCTAATCTATAACAACATGCCACAATAATCTGGTAGAAACATCCAGCAAGATCTAAACTTGTTCACACAGGCCCTAAGCAATCTCCTTGTTCCTAAGCCTCACCCACTAGCTCTGCTCACAAATTTGCAACTTTAGGCTACTCCTCTTCTCAACTACTCATCTTCCTTCTTCTCTCTCTTTCTATAGGTAGGTGGAAGAAAACTAGATCTGAACTTGTGCTCGCAAGCCTCCAAGCAAACTTTTGTTTCTATCTACCCACTTACAACTATATGCAACAACTCTACCCTAGACCTCCTTATATACTAGTATGGCCACAAATCAGCCTATTGCAAATAGAAACATCTAGAAGCAACCTAAATACAAAATGCCTTAATTCTACTTAAAAAACTTATTAAATGCACATAGGATAAAGATCCAAGACCCAAATAGGTCCACACACATTCCCATAATTGATCCACATTATGATCACATGCTACACATATTAAATGCATCAATTCGGCCTCCCAAATCTGCAAGAACACCAGTCGACAAGCCAAACTGTCGAGTGCCATAAACCACTAGCCAAGCATTCTTGAGCATCAGCAAACCAACAAGCATTGTTGAGCAACCAACACATGTAGAGAAATAGTATGTGTCGATCCCTACAATGATCGAGATCCTCAGGCATTGTCGAGCATAAGTTATGTCGAGCACTAGAGTTTGTCGAGTTCTTCAGCGACCGAGCCTCCCATCAATGACTGAGCCCCTCGGCCAACATATCAACCAAAATATGATAGCCATAGATTTTCCAAGAACCTTAGATGCCCCTGCATCAATAATAATATGAAACATGGAAAGATCTTTAGGCCTGTGGGTATACCTATGGTGAAGATAAATCTCTGAGGAAGGCCAGCTTCCTTTAAGTATTCACCTAAAACTAACATTTTGACATGAAAAAAGATATAAGGTGTTGGAAAAATTGTCAGCGCTCCCCTTAAGATTCCTAAAAAAGGGACTAACCACTTCCTATGGATTCTATAAGTCAAGTGGTTGTATCAGGCATTGATAGTCGATCTTTTGGTGCAACGAGAACCACACTTGTAACAAGTTGTATCATAGCTTGGTCACAGGTTCGAATACCTTCGGGTAACATTGAGAGGGAGATTGTTGGCAAAATGTTTAGCATGCCCCTTGGGATTCATGACAAGGGACTAACCACCTCCTGTGGATTATATAAGTCTATTGGTTGTATCGGGCATTAATAGCTCAATCTTTTGGTCCAATGACAACCACACTTATAACAAAATGATATGCTTGAATTAAAACCTATCTCTAAATGGTCATACACCAAATGATAAGCATCATCAAAACCCCCTAACAAATGATAAATCATAATAATTATGATTAAAATAATATATAATCACAACCCAAATTCAAATACCATATTAAAATGAAGGTTTAAGCCTTAATATCTCAAAAAGGGAAGTAAAATTCACAATTTAAATTTCTAAAACCATAATAACACAACATGAAATCTGAAACAATGATAATAACATACACCAAATCTAAATACCTAAATAAGGTAATGAAATGATTTACAAAACCAAAAAAATTAAATCTAACTCAGAAATCCATCACTGATAATACACAAATATGAGAAGGATCAATATGCTCTCTATTCAAAATCAAAGGAATGAATACTTCTACAAAGTTTGAAAATATGTTATCTCCACACAAAGATCCATGAATTCGCAAAAGAAAATAAGGAAAGGAAGAAAGAAATCTGGAAAAAAAAACAAGGTAAGGACCTTATAAGAAAGGTCAAACCCTAAAGAAGGTGAGACTGAACTGAACTACACACAATCTAAATTAAACTCAACCACTCCTCAAAATGCCAAAAAAAAGCCTCTGTGGTCGGATATGATATGAAAACATGCATGAAGAGGGGTAAAACTGAAGATATCTACACTATAAAGGCCCCAAAATCACCTACAATCATACATGCATGACGTGACCTCCAAAAATGATCCAAAACTGCCCCTGAACTACTCCAAAACTATCCATAAACTATGCAAAAAAGAAACCCCCTTATTGACCACATAGACTCAAAAATATCTCCATGCATTGTTCTCCTATTTTTGCACTCTAAAAACAATATTAATTAAGTGTTTATAATTCACACTTAATTAATATTATATAATATTAGCACATGTAATAATAAAGTAAACATTATCTCTCGAATTTTTCATCTGAAGACATGCAAAAAATGTTAGAATAACTAAGAGGGGGGGTGAATCAGTGGCCTCAAAAATTGATCCAATACTTCAACCAAAACTTTATACCACAAATATAAAACCTCTAGTTATATTTATTCCTACAATATGTATGCCTTGTGTGAATCTAACATGTATATACTGCTCGGTGAATAAACTATTTATAATTTTCTTAAGCTTTACCGAATAGCAGTCTATCTTTTCTTAACCTTTACCGAAATACAATAAATAACTTAGTGTTTACCGATCAATCATGTTTTAGTAATATGTAAAGAAAAATATCAAAATAATGAACCATATACACATTTGACACATGGATTTTTAACGTGGAAACCCTGTTAAGGGAAAACCACTTAGGACCGGTATCCCAAAATTTTCACTCTTCTGAAGTGAGCTCGATGAAGAGCCAACCCTGGTAAAGGTTACAAACACACTGTTAAGTGCAACCTTGTTAGAGGATTTAAAACTAACAGTTTATCACTTGACCTAGCATTCACTATATTGTCAACATGAAAAACTTTTGATACTCCTTGGGATGTATCTCAATATATAAAGGATGGTTAAATCCCACTCTATTAAGAGATTTTCTGAATCAATGGTTAAATTGAATCAGTAGATGATTTTTTCATTAATACAACTTTGAATTGCAGATTTTCAGATCTATTGTAAGTCCATAATACCTCTCTAATCAATTTTCTCTTCAATTCCTTTGCTCCACTTCTTTCTTCTCGGTGAATGATGTTGCTTCTTTTTGGCTCAGTGTCTGCAGAGTTCTTAGCTCTATTCTTCAGCCTGTATGATCATATCTGCAGGAAAACTTCTATCTTCACTAGAATTCTCTTCAGCATTCCTCTTCTCATAATAAATTACTTGTCTCTTTATATAGACATGATTTCACCATTTTTTGTCCTTATTTTCTTCTTTGATCACTTCTTGATCCATAAAGCTTGCCATTCTTGCTTTAGTTTTATTCCTTAAATATCTTCTTGTTTTCTGGAATAAAACATGCATTAAATATTCTTCTTATCTTTAGCTTTTATTTGATTGTTGAAAACAAAGTAATCAATCAGTTAACTCTAAGTATAGCTCATGCCAGCTAAGTTGTTTAGTCATTTCCTAACTTCAGTTCATGTCGGTCAACACTTCAGTTGTGCTTGGTGACTACTGCAGATAGCTCGGGCATCAACTTTAGTTATATTCGGTGACAACTACAGTTATATCAGTAATGCTTGCTCGGGTAACATTTTCCATTGGGTAACACTATGAACTTATGTGCTCGTGGTTCACTGTTTGATAGGGATTACTATCACTTCGTGTATATGATTACCGACGAAAAAAATTTTCTCTTCAGATCTTTAAGTGTTGTGACAATATGTGTATGAAAAATCATACTATATCAAGTTGACATCAATGACAATATAATACATTAACTGATTTAATGTCTTGCATTTACTTTATGCAGCTCAGTGATCATCAACTTTGTCATCTTCAAACATTCAATCATTTATAGTTCATCAATCTCTCCCTTTGGCATTGATGGCAACATACTACTAATACAATATGAATTATATCAGTTTTAGCTCATCAATCTCTCCCAAAATTATTGCTCTATAACCAATACAAATATCTGACTCTCGGTAAGCTATTTTAGCTTAGATTTTATTCTTGCAGAGTACTTTTTTTCATTCATTCCCTTCACTGGATAGATGTTGCAACTTCTGATTCTATCTCTCCCTTTGTTGTAGAATCTCTTCTCTGATGTTTTCTCTCCCTTTGACTGTTCCTCTCATTGATGGATATTTCTTTCTTTTCTCTCCCTTTGGATGATCATAATATATATTTCATAATTGGATCTCTCTCTCCCTTTGACAACAATGCCAAATAAAAATATATCTATGTCTCTAATATATTCCTTAAATTTCCTTTCCATCATCAATACAATAAATCTGGTATTCAGTGCAAATAAGTACCTTTCCATGTATTGATATATCATTGCAGTACATATTGATGCTTGCATCAACATGAATGATCTTCTAATAATGTGTAGACTAATGCAGCCTTCTAGTCAGCTTAGTGACCAGTAGACAAGGGTCGAACCCCTAGTTTGTTCCTCAGGTACTCAAATGTATCTTTTGGCAATGGCTTTGTGAATATGTCTGCTAATTGTTCTTTGGATTGAACATATTTGAGTATCACTTCTTTCTCTTGTACTTGTTCCCTTAAGTAATGATACTTAATAGAAATGTTCTTTGTCTTATCATGCATGACAGGGTTCTTTGAAATGTTGATAGCACTTGTATTATCACAATAGATAATTACTGGTTCAAGGATTTTCATATTCATACCTTTCAACAATTTCTTGATCCATGCAATGTTAGAGCAATTTGCAGCAGCAACCACATATTCTGCTTCTACAGTGGATTGTGAGATGCATCCTTGTTTTTTACTTATCCATGTGGCAAGTCTATCACCTATAAAGAATGCTCCTCATGTTGTTCTCTTTCTGTCATCTATGTTTCCAGCCCAATCAGCATCTGTATAGACTTGAAGCTCAAATTTGTCTTATTTATTATACCACAGACCATAGTCTTTGATATTCTTTAGATATCTCAGAATTCTTTTGACAGTAGTCATGTGTGATTCCTTGGGATTAATAGAGAATCTTGCAACTATTCCAACTGCATATGCTATAACTAGTCATGTATGTACAACATACATGAGTTTGTCAATCATAGATCTATATAGGGTTTGATTTACCTTCATTGACTTGTCTTCCTTTGTCAGTTTGCATCTGGTTGCAATAGGTGTTCCAACTGGCCTAGAGTCCTCCATTTTGAATATCTTGAGAACTTCCTTGATGTATTTGGATTGTGTGATGTAGATGCATGCATTATGTTGAAGAATTTGTAGACCAAGAAAAAATTTGATCTCCCCAAACATTGACATCTCAAACTCTTTGCTCATCTTATCAGAAAATGATTTGCATAGCATATCATTACCTCCAAATATGATATCATCAACAAATATTTCAGCAATCAAAATGTTATCATCAGTATCTTATTTTAAATACAGATTAATGTTATCACTTATTCTTACAAATCTAATACTTATGATATAAGAGTGAAGTCTTTCATACCATGCTCCTGGTGCTTGTTTCAATCCATACAAGGCTTTGTGTAGTCTACAAACCATGTTTCTCTTGTTAGGATCAACAAACCCTTCTAGTTGTTCAATGTATACCTCTTCTTATAGTATTTCATTTAGGAATGCAGATTTGACATCTATTTGGTATATCTTGAATCCTTTGTAAGAAGCATAATCAAGTAAAATTCTTACTCCTAGTCTAGCAATGGGTGCAAAGGTTTCTCCATAGTCAATATCTTCTTGTGCATACCCTTTGCATACTAATCTTGATTTGTTCCTTGTGACTTCTCCATTCTCATTCAATTTTTTTTTGAATATCCATTTGGTACCAGTGACATTCTTGTCAGTCAGTCTAGGTACTAATTTCTATGTTCTGTTCTTTTCAATTTGCTCAATTTCTTCATTTATTGCACTAACCCATTCTTCATTTTCAAGTGCAATATTGACAGATTTAGGCTCAAAATCAAAAATTAAACATCTAGTGTTCAGTGACTTACTTCTTGTTCTCATTCATGACTTTTTCTCCCCTATGATCTAGTTTTGTGGATGGTCTGACATACTTGGCAAGTACCGGTTCAGATCTTTGTTCTGATGACATATTTTTCTATTAGTATGCAAAGGAAACAGTTTTTGAACCATCGGTACATGATCACCGAAAGACATGTTTATAGTTCAACCAACACAATAGTTAACAGAGGTCACCAAAAATGTTAAGTATAGAGGAACCCGACAGAGGAACTCGACAAACAGATCACTATGTAAATCGATAACATAATTCACAGAGGAACTCAATAGAAGTTTACAATGTAAACCGATAGAGAAGACAATAGAGGAACTCGACAGACAATTTTACAGTGAACACCGACAGGAAGACTAAAGAGAAAACCTGAGCACTAGTCTATCAAGAGATAGTTTTATTCCAAGGAATGTAGATCTGACTTACACGTTAGATAAAATACTTAAATTCTATATTTAGCTTAAATCTTAGCTTTAAATTCATTTCTTGAGGGACAAGTAAAGTAATTTTAATTGTTTTAATCAGTATAATTGATTGAAAACATGCAAACTAGGAGATCAAGGTCAAGTTATAAACCTTTGATCATAGAGTTATCATTGTAAAGTGTGAAACTCATTTAGTTCAAATTCATTGTATAAATAGATGTGCAATCAATAAGAACAAAAGGATGTGATGATGATTGTAGCTGCAGAGACATTTATGGATCAGAGACAGATTTTTATGCAGGACAACAAAAGATGAATTTTTTTACCAAGAACAAGATCCAAGGCTACTGAGCAGAACAGGGGTATTAATCAGTCACTATAGGTGATACATCATATTGTAAACTTTAATGGATATGTAATCAACAATTCTAGATTTCATATACTCGGGTCAATAAGTATTTTTGACTATATTCTAACAAGTGTAGCAAATAGAAGAAATCCTTTGAGAAGGTGGATTTAATAATCCTTTTGTAAACCTCTTAACCGAGTGCACACTAAATAGTGTTTCTAAAGCTCTAACAGAGAAGACCTTAACCATTCTAAACATATTACTCTTAACAGGGTAACATCATCAGAAGTGATCAAACTTGTAAGCCTTAATCGGCCCCTTCCATTCTGTAGATAGTGAAGTTTTGTGGGTTTCATCCCCACCGTAGTTTTTACCTTCTAACAGGGGTTTTTTGCATTACCAAATATTGTATCATGTGTCAATATATTTCATGATTTTTTCTATGATTGTTAACATGCAAATTAATTTTATGAATTGATATTACATGCATAAAGATAGAATAGAACATATGGTCGGTAATGCAAGGAATTGATTACTAAAGGATTAAGGTTAATTGAAAAAAAAATTAAGGGTACTTATTCAACCCTCCCCTCTCAGTACACACCATTCCATTATTCCAACATGTTCATCATTTTGATCATCATCTTTACCTTCATTTTGATCTTCATCACTCGGTACATCATTGTGAGAAATTTTCTGGTTTTCGGTGTTCGCAGTCTGATGCTTAGGTGCATTATTCTATCGCTTGGTAGAGATACACTATTGCTCAGGTACAGTATCAGGTTCTTCACTGTAGATAAACCTGTTGTATTCTTTTGGTTCCTTTCTACTTTCCTCATCATTTTTCTCAACAAATTTATCCACTTTGACATTTGCACTTTCAATGATTTTGTTAGAGGATTTGTTAAGACATTTATAAGCTTTGCTTTTGGTAGAATAACCTAGAAATATTCATTCTTCACCTATGGATTCAAGCTTTCAATTTCTATCATCTTTCAAAATATAAAATTGACTTCCAAAAATTCTAAAGTAACTTACATTGGGTGTATATCCATACCATAGCTCATAAGGTGTCTTATTGGTG
The DNA here is from genome assembly GCA_018584345.1 of Thuja plicata. Lineage (NCBI taxonomy): Eukaryota > Viridiplantae > Streptophyta > Pinopsida > Cupressales > Cupressaceae > Thuja > Thuja plicata. The sequence goes on along the minus strand of MU225176.1, from coordinate 1,529,360 downwards.
TCTTTCTTCAATTGAACTCTGTTTAATATATAGATAGTAGTACTGACAGGTTCTCTCCATAATTTTTGTGTGATGCCTTTCTCAATCATCAGTGTTTTGGCACAATCAATGATTGATCTGTTTCTTCTTTCAGCAATTCCATTCTGTTGTGGTGTTCTTGGCGCAGAAACATGTCTTTGAATTCCATGCTCATTACAAAAGTTAGTGAATTTATAAGAAATAAATTCTCTTCCTCTATTTGATCTTAGACATTTTAGTTCCTTTCTACTTTGTTTTTCCACTATAGTTTTATACCATTTAAACATCTTGAATGCTTCTGATTTATCTTTTAAGAACATAACAGTCATCATTCTAGAATAATCATCAAAAAAGAGAATGAAGTATCTATCACCATAATAGCTCATTGGTCCACATAAGTCAGTTTGGACTAATTCTAGAATATCATTAGATGTGTCGGTTTTTCTCTTGAAACTAGACTTTTTCATTTTATCTTTTTGACAATTCTTACACATGACATGGTCGGGTTTTGACATGCTCGATAAGCCTCTTACTTTTCTTTTATTGTTTATCCTAACCATGTTGTCAAAATTCACATGACATAACCTTTTATGCCACAACCATATGTCTTCATTTATATTACATAAACAAGTGGTCTTAATATTATCAAGATAGAATAGGTTACCTTTTGTTTGTTCACCAGTACCGATCAACCTTCCTAATTCATTAAAGATCTTTGCATTTTTGTTCTCAAATGCAACTTGGTGTCCTATGTTATTCAGCTGTGAAACACTCAGTAGATTGTAGTGAAGTCCTTTCACCCAATATGCATTTTCATAGCTGATTAGATTATTCAACATTATGGTTCCTTTACCTTCAACTGGACAAGGTGAGTCATTACCCATTCTTACTTATCCACCATTATAATATTCAAAAGTTTCAAACTTTTCCTTATCTCCAGTCATGTGGTGAGTACAGCCACTATCAATAATCCAGACATCATTTTTACTAACCTTAGATATGAGTGCAATTTCAACATACCTTTCTTCTTCGTCTGAATCATCCTTCATAGAAACAAATACCACCTTAATATCTTCATCAGACTCGGTGTCATTATTTTCATCTTTGTTCTCATCTAGGTAACAAGCTTTCTTTCCTTTGTCCTTGTAGTCTCAGTTATATCTTTTGTTAGATTGTCAGTTGCTTTGGTAATCTTGGTCATCACCTCTGTCAAACTTCTTTTTATATGATTTGTCATTCTTTCTATCTTTTTTCTCTTATTAGGACATCTAGCAGCAAAGTGTCCAATCTCTTTACAATTAAAACATACCAATGGTAATTTACCTTTGTATCTACTGTTAGTAATAACTGAGAGGGGGCGGGGGGTGAATCAGTGGCTTCAAAAACTTTTCTTTATTCTAACCACCAATCAAATAAAACTCAGATTATTATGTCCCTTACAATATGCATGCCATTAAATACTTTATAATAATTAATTGTCTGTCGGTTTTCCTTTTCTAGCCTTATTCTCCTTGATTACCGATAAGCAGTGAAACTTATTTACCGATACTCAGTAAATATGCAGAGTATACCGATAAATCTAGAAATGCATATGTGAAATGTAAAATAGTAAATTAAAAAACCATACACACATAACACAAGGATTTTAACGTGGAAACCCTGTTAAGGGAAAAACCACTGGGATCGGTACCCCAAATTTTCACTCTTCTGAAGTGAGCCCTATTAGGAGCCAACCCTGTTAAAGGTTACAAACACACTGTTAGGTGTGACTTTGTTAGAGGATTTTATACATAGAGGTTTTCACTTAGTATCAGGCAACTCAGTTTGCTACCATCCTTGAATTAGCCTCCTTCTTAGCCTGTCAATAGGCTTTAGGCAAATCTAGTGCTACTTTCATGAATCAACCTTTTTGGTACTCCTTGGGATGTACCTCAATATATAGAAGACTGTTAAGTTTTGCTCTATTAAGAGACTTGATGCTTCAATGGTTAAACTGAAATAAAATGACTTATTTCTAATGCAACTTGAATTGCAGATTTTCAGATCTATTTAAGTATATTACCTCTTTGATCAATGTATCAATTTAATTCTTTGTGCTCCACACTTTCTTCTCTGTGATGTTGTGCTTCACTATTTGTCGGTGTCTGCATAATTCTTTAGCTCTTCTTTCATCTTGATTGATCAGTACTACATGAATTTGTTCTTCATCAGTTTCTCTTCAGCATCCTCTTTCTATTCACCCTGTGATTGTGATTTATTTGATATGGAAATGAATTGAGCTTGTCTCTTATATAGACATGATATTCACCATTTCTTAATTCTTGATTCTTGGCATGAAAAATAATCTAGCCAATCTAATTTAAAGCATAACTCTTGATTTATCTCGTAGTTATCTTTATGCCAACTATACAAATCTTCTTTAAATCAATCACTTAACTCTGGTAGAATAAAATAATGAAAACAACTAGTTAAGTCTATCTTTAGCTCTTGCCAGCTAAATATTTTGTCATTTTCTGAGCTTTCTGTTCTGTCAGTCAACTTTGCAGTTAGTCGTCGGTGACAACTACCAATTATGTCGGTGTCACTCCAGTCAGCTTTGGGATCTCTATCCGTCAGGCATCATTGGATTTTACTCGTCAGGAAACTCTATTCTCATCTCGTTGGGCATCCTGTGATTTTTCTTCGTCGAGAAATACTATATTCTGCTCGTCGGGTATCACTGTGATTTTGGTTCTTTTCCTTTACAGATGGTGTACACTCCATCGGTGTTATCTGTCACTTAGTGAATACTTGACTTTTATGCATGCTAAAAGCATAATATTTGTTCCATTGATTCTCTAAAGTCTTTGGCATTGTATACATGACCATATAGATGATATCAAGTTGACATCAATGACAATACAAACCATTAACTAATTTAATGTCTTGCATTATCTTCAACTTAACATTATCAAATATTTAATCGGTTATATGTCATCAATCTCTCCCTTTGGCACTGATGGAAACATACAATATTATCACACTATACTATTTCTAATACAATATGAAATATAATTGTTGAGATCCATCAAACTACCAAACAGTTTTTTTTGATAACTGATAGAAATGTTTGACCACTGGTATGCTCTGTATTAGCTTAGATTTGATTCTTGCAGCTCTCTGTATTTCTTGTTCTGATGTGTTGCGTCCTTTCCTTGTTTCAATATCTCTCTTTTTGACTGATCTACTTCTTTGATGTCTCTGTCTCTTGTCAGCAACTCTCCCTTTGGATATAAATTTCATACAATTTTCTCTCCCTATGGATATGATCTCTCCCTGTTAGAGTAATCTGATAATGGATAATCTTTCTTCTTTTTTTGAAGACTGATAATATGGATACTTTCTCTCCCTTTGACAAAAATGCCAAACAAATATCTCACAGACATTAATGTCAAATAATTATTTTCTTCCATCTATAATATATTCCTTGAATTTCCCTTATCCATCAGCAATACAACAATATGCTCTAGTGCTCGGTTCTAATATATACCTTCTTGTATATAGATGTAGATTTGAAGTTCATCCTTTTGCTTGCATTAACATGAATGATATTCTAATAATATATAGGTTGATGCAACCTTCAGTCTTTTACTAACTGGTAGACACGGGTTTGACCCCTAGTCTCTTTCTTAGGTACTCAAATGTATCCTTGGGCAGTGGCTTGGTGAAGATATCAACCAATTATTCTTTTGATTGCACATACTCAAGTATCACCTTTTTTTCTTGAACTTGTTCTCTTAAGTAATGATACTTGATGGCAATGTTTTTAGTCTTGGAATGTGTGACTAGATTCTTGGAAACATTTATTGCACTAGTATTATCACAATAGATAATCACTAGTTCTGATATTTTCATATGCATACCTTCTAGCAACTGTTTGATCTATGCAATATTTGAGCAATTTACAGCAGCAGCAACATATTATTCTTCTACAGTTGACTGAGAGATGCATCCTTGCTTCTTGCTAATCCATGTGACAAGTTTGACACCCATAAAGAATGCTCCTCCAGTTGTGCTCTTCTGTTCATCAAGATTTCCAGCCCAATCAGTGTTGGTAAACACTTTTAGTTAAAATTTGCCTTCTCTTTTATACCATAAGCCAAATTCCTTAGTATTCTTTAGATATCTTAGGATTATTTTCACGGTAGTCATATGTGATTCCCTGGGGTTAGCAAAAAATCTAGCAACAATTCCTACTGCATGTGCAATATCTGGTCTAGTGTGTACAACATACATGCATTTTCCAATCATTAATCTGTACAAAGTCTGATTTACCTTTGTTGTCTTGTCTTCCTTTGTTAACTTACATCCAGTAGTCATCAGTGTTCCAACTGGTTTGGAATCTTTCATCTTGAATATTTTTAGGACCTCTTTGATGTATTTGGACTGTGTAATGAAAATACCTTGACTTTGTTGAATGATCTGTAAACCAAGAAAGAATTTGATCTCTCCAAACATAGACATCTTGAATTCTTTTCTCATTTCATCAGCAAATGATTTGCATAGCATATCATTTCTTCTAAATATGATGTCATCAACAAATATTTTAGCAATCATAGTGTTAGCATCAGTATCTTCTTTCAAATAAATATTACTATTTTCACTAGTCCTTATAAATCTAATACTTATTAGATAGGAATGAATTCATTCATACCAGGCTCTAGGAGCTTGTTTTAATCCATACAAGGCTTTGTGAAGTCTATATACCATGTTCCTCTTGTCTGAATCTACAAACCCTTCTATTTGCTCAATGTATACCTCTTCTTCAAGTATATCATTTAGGAATGTTGACTTGACATCCATTTGATATAATTTGAATCCTTTGAATGCAGCATAAGCAAGTAGTAGTCTTACTCCTTCTAGCCTAGCAATGGGTGCAAAGGTTTCTCCATAGTCTATACCTTCCTCTTGTGCATACCCTTTGCATACAAGTCTTGCTTTGTTCCTAGTGACTTCTCCATTCTCGTTCAGCTTATTCTTGAATACCCATTTTATACTGATGACATTCTTGTCATCTGGTCTTGGCACAAATGACCATATTTTGTTCTTCTCAATCTGTTCAATCTCATCATTAAGAGCACTTATCCATTCTTCATTATCTAGTGCAACATTGACAAATTTTGGTTCAAACTCGCAAATTAAACAATTTGAGTTTAAAGACTTACTTCTTGTTCTTGTACCAACTTTCTTATCTCTTATGATCTGGATCTCTGGATGGTTCCTTCTTACATATCTTTCAAGTATAGGTACAGTTCTTTGTCTATCAGCTTGATCATTTTCCTGACCTTCATTTTGTTATTCATTATCTTGCACATTTTCTTGATCATTATCCTGACCGTCAGTAGCAGCAGTCTGACCATCGGTTGCAACATTCTATTGTTTAGGGATTAAACACTGTTGCCCGGGTAGAGTGTTGGGTTCTTCACAATATACAAATTTGTTGTATTCTTCAAGTTCTTTTGTGCTTTCCCACTCATTCTTTTCTGCATACTCGTCAATATTTACATTTTCACTTTCAACTATTTTGTTAGAGGCCTTGATAAGACATTTAAAAGCTTTTCTTTTGGTAGAATACCCCAGAAAAATACTTTCATCATGTTTGGCATCAAGATTTCTATTTCTGACATCCTTTAAGACATAACATTGACTACCAAAGATCTTGAAGTAACTTACATTGGGTGTTTTACCATACCATAGCTCATAAGGTATCTTCTTTGTGTTCTTCTTCAATTGTACTCTATTTAGTGTATAAACAGCAGTGCTGACAGCTTCCCTCCAGAAGATTTGGGTGATGCCTTTCTCTATCATCAGTGTTCTTGCACAATCAACTATTGATCTGTTCCTTCTTTCAGCAAGCCCATTTTGCTATGGTGTTCTTGGTGCAAAAACTTGTCTTTTTATGCCATACTCATTACAGAAATTAGTGAATTCATCTGATATAAATTCTCCTCCTCTATCTGGTCTCAAACATTTTAAATCCTTACCACTTTATTTTTCTACCATAGCCTTATACCACTTAAACATCTTAAAAGCTTCAGATTTATCTTTTAGAAACATAACTATCGTCATTCTAGAGTAATCATCAACAAAGAAATTAAAATATTTATCTCCATAATAGCTCTTTGTCCTCATAGGTCCACATAAATGAATATGGACTAATTCTACAATATCATCAGATGTATGTGTTTTACTTTTGAAACTAGACTTTGTCATTTGACCTTTTTGACAATTTTTGCACATGATGTTGTATGGCTTTTTCATCGTCGGTAAGCCTCTTACATTTCTTCTTCTACTTATTTTTATCATTTTGTCAAAATTCACATGACACAATCATTTGTGCCACAACTATATGTCTTCGTTTCTAGTTATTAAGCAAGTGGTGTTAGTATCATTCAGATAGAATAAGTTACCTTTTAGTCTGTTCACCGATACCAATCATTTTTCTTGATTCATTGAAGATCTTTGCCTTTTTATTCTCAAATGCTACTCTACATGACCTAAATTATTCATCTGAGAAACACTCAATAGATTATGATTCAATCCTTTTACCCAATAAGCATTTTCTCATTTAATCAAGTTATTCAACATTATAGTTCATTTACCTTCAACCGGACAAGGTGTATCATTACCCATTCTTACTATACCACCATTATAATACTCAAAAGTATTAAACTTTTCTTTATCCAAATATTCTTCTGTCACTTCAAAACATATTTATTCCAAACATCTTTCATCTTCTAAGTCTTCTCATCATTCTTCATCATCCAAATATTCTTCTTCCACTAGGTCTTCATTTTCCTCTTCTTCACGATCTCGTTCTTCTTCTACTTCTCCCAAGAGTCATACTTATCTTCAAAATGTGTACCATAATGAGCAATGTGATAATCCTTGTGATACCTCTTCTATGAAGAAAGACATGCCTGTTTATGATGACTATGACTTTGATGATCCCGCCTATTATGATTCTGATGACTTTGTGGCCTATTCTGATGATGGCTATTATGATGAAATACATAGACATGATTATGACACTTCTATTCCTAAGGGTCCTCATCATGTGCTTGTTCTTACTAAAGGTCCATCCTATTGGATAGATCGTGATGGTGATCCATATGATTCTGATTTTGAAAGAGACTTTGATGAGTTTCGTGAACAATACCTCTTTGATGCTTCTATTGAGGAAGAGAAATTTTACTGCGTTGATTATAAATGTCAATACTATAAGAATTCCTCCTCTAAGAGTTCTCATGCTGAAAATAAAAATTGTACTCTCAAGAATGATCATGTTAATGATGAACCATTGTTTTGTGATAATTCCATTCCATCCTCTACTTCTTCCAATACTCATACATCTCCTAAAGTTGCCAAACCTTCCACAAATCCTTCATCTGACAGAAGTCCTAATGCTTTTCATGCAGTTCCCTATAGTTATCCTCAAGGGCTGCCTCTTAAAGAAACTCAAGCTAACCTTCACTTGGCTTCAAATACTTTCAATAATCCTAAACCTAAAGAGCCTAAGCCTTTATATTCTATCATTCCTACTTCAGTTAATCCTTCCCCATCTCTTCCCAAGTCTCCCATACAATTCCAACATGCTTCCTTGTCCTTAGAAGTGGCCCCATGTCAAGAGGACTCTAAAAATGATAAAGAAAATAACATAAAGAAAGATCAAGATCAAGAAATCTTCATGTATTCCAATCCTCTTTATGATGACTCTTATCTGTGTCATGGTTCTTTTGATCCCTTACGCCCTTTCTCATTCATTCCACCCTATCTTAAGTCTTCTCATAAGCAAGATAAAGTTACTACTTACACCGTTGAGCTTACTGACAATCAAAATAACCTTACTACACTTGCGCTTTCCAAAGATGATACTTCCATTAAGGTTATTAAAAATGGTGTTGTTACTTCCAATATTAAGCCTATTAAAAATCAAGAGAAAAATTATGCGCTTATGCTATCCAAAGATCCTTGTTAAGATCAAAGTCTTCCATCTTCTTGTTCTACCACTCCATGTTCACTTCCACTTTCTACTCTTCCTAAGTCTTTTCAAGCTTTGAACAATCTTATCAAAGAAGGTGCTCCTATTCAATATTTTCACGATCCTATTGAAAATCCTAATGCTCACTCTAAATATGTTGATGTCCTTGGTTGTCATATACATGTTGATGAACTTATTGATTATCCTTTTGTATCTTCCACGTCCATCCTTGGACCTCCTCCACCAATACTAAGGGCTTCACATTTTCCTTCCATCTTGGGTCCTTATGTCCCTTCACTTTCCCCTCCTAAATCTCCTAATTCATCATCCATCTTGGGTCCTTACATCCCTCCATCTCGTATCTTTCCTCAAGATCAACATAGATGCATACCCTTGAATCATTTTCATCCATCCACCCATCTAAACTAGTCATATTCTTCTTCTTCCTCCACAAGTCCCAAGTCTTTTGAAAGAAACTTGAATGTTCAATACAAGAAAAAGAAGCAACACAAGAATCCATCTAAAAAAGATCACCATGTCTCCTCTAATCAACATGGGGGCATAAAGTCAAAAGAGACATCTAAGAAGAAAACTATAAGACAAGTATGGGTTCCAAAATCCATCATTGAAGATATTCTCTCTAAATCATCAAAAAGAAATGAAAAGCATATGACTATATGGATTCCAAAGTCTCTATTGAGAGAGTCTCATGTTGAGAAATAAGTGAAGTTGACATTCAAGCTTTCAAAGGCTTCCACTTCATCTTCTTCCAAAAACATTCTTTCATTCCATGCGCCTAAACCGCAACCTCTACTATCCATTCACCATATTCCTTCACGTGTTCCTTCATTCACATTTCCTCTATCCTCTCGCCACCCTTCAAGGTGTGTATTGACATTGATCTTGCCTTCCTTTCCATCTACCCTTTCACAATCCTTACATTCACTATCCCTCTACCTTCTACTCTTTTTCCTCATTTGCATATTCCTCCTATCTTCCAACCTCACCCGCTTTCCATAAAACCTTATCCTCCATTTTCTCTTTCATCTTCCTTTCCCTATCAGCATCTTTGAGCATATCATTTTGAGTCATTGGCATATTATGGTTTATCCTTTCAAGGAGCATTATCTAAAAAGCTTACCTTCTTCCAAAAAAATTTAAAAAAAAGAAAAAAATATTTGAAAAAATAAAAAAATATAAAGAGAGATAATTTCATCCTATGGTGAAAACCACTCCTTTGTGGCACCTTGGATAGGTACCATCATAAAAACTTGGAAATCAGGCATCATGTATAGTTCTTCTACATCTTTCATCCATTATGTATTCTCTCTTTGATCTTGACAATGTTGATCTATACACGAACATTTGGGCTATCTTGTGAGCTATCTTACGATGATCTTGCTTTCATTCCTTTCATTTTTAGCCTTCATCTCTACTTTCCTCCATTTATTTTTTCCTATCGCTATCATTTTCCCCTCTTTGACTATCGCTATCATGTTTAGCCTTCATCTCTACCTTCCTCCATTTATTTTTGCCTATCACTATCCTTTTCCCCTTTGGTCTTGATCTGAAAAAAAAAAAAAAAAAGAGAGTAAACACGGTTCTATGAAGCCTCTTGACATATCTACTCCTTTGGACTGCATCCTTTCATTCTTTTGCATTACGCTTTTGTGACTTATCCTATGTTGGCCTTTCATTACTTGTCCAAATGTGTTTTACATAATATTTCTTTTATTTTCCCTAGCTTGAGTACTCTTGAGGCGTTTGTCTTGGAGGATTTCTTCCCTTCATTCTCTTTCATTCTCATGTCTTCCATCTCTTCCACCAGCTTGCTAATCCCTCATGTCCTCCACCTTGCTAAACATTGAGACTGTGCGATGTGATCTTGCTTGGGAGTTTGATGCCCATTCTGTCTAGGGGCATCCTTTGTACATAATTATTGATCCTGAAAAAATCCCCCAAAAAAGATATATTGACAAAAATTCTAAAAATCAAAAAATGTCCTGAAAAAATGATCTTAGTGAAAACCTAGCAATAGGCGCTTTGATGTATTTTCAAAAAAATTATATATTCGAAAAATTCAAAAAAATCAAAAATTCAAAAAATTCAAAAAAAAAAGTGCCTTGGTGAAAACTTGGAAACAAGCGCCTTGGTAGCAAAAAATTCAAAAAAATTAATAAAAAGTTCTGAAAAAGAAGAAAAAAATGAAAAATGAAAAAATTGTAATAAAATCCAAGTGGTGAAAACCTGGAAACGGGTGCTACTTGAGGCCTTTGCACCCCTGTTTCTTAGCGCGTGACCGCGACACTTAGCCTTTCTCCATCATGCCTTGTCCTTGTTGCCTTGGTCTAAAATTGGTCTTTGTCTTTGTCTAAGGGGAATAACTATGTTAGCTTTGGTCTCTTGGATGCGTTAGTCTTTAGGACACCTCACAAATGGTATTTTTCAATACCACCCCAACCGTATTTTTCAATACAACCCCTGACATCGAGTCTTTTTCAGCACTTATTAGTTTGGTCTTACCCCGTTTTTTCATATGCTCTTACCTGCTTGCAAGTATTTAATCTTTATCCTTGGAACTCAATTTTAGTTAACACACTTAAATTTTTAAATGCAACACTTAATGCTTGAGCTATGTCATGATCTTTTCTTTGTGTGCTGACTGTTATTGATTTTCATTGAGTGTCATTGTCTAATAAGTCTCTCTGTGATGCATAGCTAGAGGACTTGGGGCATGGGGCATGTTTTATGCTTAAATGTTTTTGCACAACCATTCTGCAGGTTATCATGGCCTCTATGCCTTGATGTGAGGATGGTTTTGCTATATTAAATTGGGTAATTCAACATCACCGTCATCTTGACCTTTATGTCTTTGATGCTTATGTTAGAATTTTTCCACATTTCAAATTCGATATACATCACATTCATATCTTTATAGTTGCACTCGTGACTAGTGATGGTTGTATGATGTTTCTGATATAAATTGCATTCATATCTTCATAGTTGCACTTGTGACTAGTGATGATTGTGTGATTTTCTGATGTCCGTTAATAATGGCCCAATGATGAAAATAAGTTCCTTAACATTCTCTTATGAATGATGAACACAAAGTC
>MU225176.1:1502331-1517342 GCA_018584345.1 Thuja plicata | reverse complement strand
TCCCAAGTCGACCTCACACTTCAACTGCATTCTTTGACTACATGTGTTCCCGAGTCGACCACACATTTGTCAAAGAGGGGCAAATATATGCACCCTAAAATGGTTGCCTAGACTTTGGGCCCCATTTATCATTTTATCAATTTATCAAATTTCTGAATCAATGCTTTGAAACATTTTTCAATTTAAATCAATTTCATTGATCAAATTGTAATTAATTCAATTATTCAATTATTTCAATATTTCCTAAGGTTTGATCATTTTTATCTAATTAAAAGATTTAATTTTATTTTTAATTAAATAAAATTCCTCTTATTTAGTTAAATTCAATTTCCCCCATTTAATTAAATAAAATTCTTCTAATTTATTTAATTATAAAGAAAACCTCTATTTTAATTAAATAAATAAAAATCCCCACTTAAAGTACTTTATTTGATGAAAAAGGCAATAAATTAAATGAAAATTAAATAAAAATCTCTTTTTCTTCACATCCTCCTAAGTGGTGGGTTTTTGCCTCTTAATCATAGCCTTTGATTTTTGCCTCTTAATCTCAATCGTTCACTTTCCTTTAAAAGGAGGCCTCTCCTTCTCATTTTGATATCATCTTTTTTATAGTATTGTTATGCTGCAAATTTGGAGAGCAATTTTGGAGGAGCATTTGAGCATTTGAGCTTGGATATTGCAACTTCTCTCTTCTTGCCTCATTCTTCTTGCATTCATGGCTACTCATGTAGATTAGATTTATATTTATTTTCATAGATTAATCTTGTATTTGTATTTCCTTTCATAAATTTAGCCATGCATTGTTATCATATAGATTAATTTTCTTTTATGCATTGCAATCATATAGGGTAGATCTCATTTTCATGCATTGAATCTCTCATTTCATGGTGTACTTGCATAGGCACTAAATAGGTCAATTTGAGGGCCTCTATTTCACACCTTTGCACTTCATGACTAGAGAGCTATGGATCGATATTTGAGGCCTCATTCTTGAGCAACCTTGAATGGAATGATTCATAGAAGTGTGTCAACATTTTAGCACACAAGTGCAACCACTATCTATAATTCAGATGTCATTCTTGCTAACCTTAGATATGAGTGCAGTTTCTACATACCTTTCATCTTCATCTGAATCATCTTTCACAGCTACAAATACCATCTTGATGGCTTCATTAGGTTTGGTGTTAGTATCTTCATCTTTGCAAGCAGCTAGGTAGCTAGCCTTCTTGCCTTTATCCTTGTAGTCTCGGGTATGTCTTCTTTCTGATTGTTGGTAACTTTTGTAATCCTTGTTATCACCTCTATCAGATTTCTTCTCAAAAGATTTGTCATTACCTTTGTCATATTTTCTTCTGTTAGGACATCTTGCATCAAAGTGTCCAATCTCTCTACAATTAAAGCATACAAGTGGTAACTTGCCTTTGTATTTATCTTTGCCTCTCTGCATTCTCCTTTCCATGAGTGCTTCTATTTCATCTAGATCTTCTTCTTCACTTTCACTTTCACTATCTCTTCTAGATGTGTGTCTTTGACTTGATTTGTTTATTCTCATAGAAGACATAAATGCAGACTCTAAGTTTGGTAAGACACTATTATCAAAGTTATTCATCTCAAATGAAATCAGTCTACCAATTAAACTATCAAGAGTAACTGTGTTGTTTGCTACTACTCTCATTTTTTGAATAGCAAAAACTCTAATAGCATATACAGGTAGTAAGGTTCTTAAGATTTTACTTACCATTGTCTCCTCTTCAAGTGTACCTCTAACACCTCGTATAGCATTGACTACTTCTTTTATTCTTATGTTGTACCGTGTGATGTTTTCTCCTTCTTTCATTCTGAGATCATCAAATTGTCCTCTTAGGCTTTCTGCCTTGGCTCTTAGAACATTTGTATCACCTCAATGTACAAGCTTCAGTTTGTCCCACATTTTCTTTGCGGTTTTGCAATCCTTGAAATTTTCAAATTCAGCATCAAAGAGTGAGGAAGAAAGCTCTATAACCACACAGTTATGCTCATGCTTCTCTCTCAATTGATCTACTGTCAAAGCTCATGTAGGAAACACATATTCAATATCTAAGTATTGAGTAACATCATTACCAATACCTAATAAGTGGAGTCTTATCCTGCTCTGCCATGAAGTAAAGTTGTCTTTGTTCAAATTGGGCACATCTCGCCTATTCATCTTGTGATCCTGAATTAGATCTTGAAACCTTTCTTCTAAACACACAAGCTCGGATACCAATTTTTAGTAATAATTGAGAGGGGGGGCGAATCAGTAGCTTCAAAAAAATTTATTTATTCTAACCACCAATCAAATAAACCTCAGATTATTATGTCCCTTGCAAGATGCATGCCATGAAATACTTTATAATAATTAACTGTCTGTCGGTTTTCCTTTTCTGACCTTATTATCCTTGATTATTGATAAGAAGTAAAACTTATTTACCGATACTCAGTAAATATGCAAAGTATACCGATAAATTCAGAAATGCATATGTGAAATGTAAAACAGTAAAGTAATAAACCATACACACATAACACAAGGATTTTAAAGTGGAAACCTTGTTAAGGGAAAAACCACTGGTACTGGCACCCCAAATTTTCACTCTTCTGAAGTGAGCCCTATTAGGAGCCAACCCTGTTAAAGGTTACAAACACACTGTTAGGTGTGACTTTGTTAGAAGATTTTATACATAGAGGTTGTCACTTAGTATCAGGCAACTCAATTTGCTACCATCCTTGAATCAGCCTCCTTAGACTATCAATAGGCTTTAGGAAAATCTAGTGCTACTTTCATGAATCAAACTTTTTGGCACTCCTTGGGATGTACCTCAATATATAGAATATTGTTAAGTCCTGCCTCGTTAAGAGACTTGATGCTTCAATGGTTAAACTGAAACAAAATGACTTGTTTCTAATGCAACTTGAATTGCAGATTTTCAAATCTATTTAAGTACATTACCTCTATGGTCAATGTATTAATTCAATTCTTTATGCTCCACACTTTCTGCTTTGTGATGTTGTGCTTCACTGTTTGTCGGTGTCTGCAGAATTCTTTAGCTCTTCTTTCAGCTTGATTGATCAGTACTGCATGAAGTTGTTCTTCATCAGTTTCTCTTCAGCATCCTCTTCCTATTCACCCCCATGATTGTGATTTATTTGATACGAAAAATAATTAATCTTGTCTCTTATATAGACATGATATTCACCATTTCTTGATTCTTGGCGTGAAAAACAATCCAGCCAATCTAATTTAAAGCATAACTCCTAATTTATCTCGTAGTTATCTTTATGCCAACTATATAAATCTTCTTTAAATCAATCACTTAACTATGGTCAAATAAAACAATGAAAACAACCAGTTAAGTCTATCTTTAGCTCTTGTCAGCTAGATATTTTGTCATTTTATGAACTCTTTGTTCTGTCGGTCAACTCTGCAGTTAGTCGTTGGTGACAACTGTCAGTTCTGTCGGTGTGAATCCAGTCAGTTTCGGGATCTCCATCTGTTGGACATCATTGGATTTTACTCATCGGTCAACTCTATTCTCAGCTCGTCAAGCATCCTGTGATTTTGCTTCATCGGGAAATATTATCTTCTGCTCGTCGGGTATCACTGTGACTTTGGTTCTTTGCCTTTACTGATGGTGTGCACTCTGTCAATGTTATCTGTCACTTAGTAAATACTTGACTTTTATGCATTGTTGAAAGTATAATCTTTGTTCCATTGATTCTTTGAAGTCTTTGGCATTGTATACATGACCATACAGATGATATCAAGTTGAAATCAATGACAATACAAACCATTAACTGATTTAATGTCTTGCATTATCTTCAACTTAACATTATCAAATATTTAATCAGTTACATGTCATCATCTACCTTTGCCTCTCTACAATCTTTTAGCCATTAGTGCTTCAATCTCATCAAGTTTTTGGTCATCACTATCAATTTCACTATCATTTCTCATAGTGTGTTTACGACTTGATTTACTTATTTTCAAAGAAGATTTGAATGCAAAATCAATAGTTGGTAAGATACTGTTGTCAAAGTTATTCATCTCAAATGAAATAATTCTACCAATAAAACTATCTAGAGTAACATTGTTATTTTCTACTGCTCTCATTTCTTTTATTGCAGATACTCTAATAGCATAAATAGGGAGTAAGGTTTTGAGAATTTTACTTACCACTATTTCTTCTTCAAGTACACCTCCTACTCCTCAGATAGCATTAACAACCTCTTTGATTCTGCAACCCTCTTTGATTCTGCAGCTGTACTGAGTGATTTTTTCTCCTTCTTTCATTCTTAAGTCATCAAACTTTCCTCTTAGGCTTTCAGCCTTAGCTCTTAGCACATTTTTATCTCCTCCATGTACTAGCTTGAGTTTGTCTCACATTGGCTTTGCAGTGGTGCATGATTTGACATCTTCAAATTCAACATTGGAGAGTGAGGAAGAAAGTTCTATCATCATAGAATTGTGTTCATGCTCCTCTCTCAATTGATCAAGTGTTAGAGTTCCAGTAGGTAAAACAAATTTAGTATCCAAGTACTATGTGACATCACTTCCAATACCTGATAGGTAAAGTCTTATCCTGCTTTTCCATGATGCAAAGTTGTCCTTGTTCAACTTAGGCACATCCCTTTTACTCATCTTGTTATCTTTAGCTTGAGTCTTAAAACTCTCTTCCAAGTACACAAGATCTGATACCAATTTTTAAAATAACTGAGAGGGGGGTGAATTAGTGGCCTCAAAAATTGATCCAATATTTCAACCAAAAATTTATACCATAAATATAAAACCTCTAGTTATCTTAAGTCATACAAGATGTATTCCTTGTGTGAATCTAACATGTATATATTTCTTGGTGAATAAACTATTTATCTTTTTCTTAAGCTTTACAAAATAGCAGTCTATATTTTCTTAACCTTTACCAAAATATAGTAAATAACTTAGTGTTTACCAATCAATCTTGTTTTAGTAATGTGTAAAGCAAAACATCAAAGCAATGAACCATACACACATTTGACACATGGAATTTTAACGTGGAAACCCTGTTAAGAGAAAAACCACTTGGGACCGGTAACCAAGAATTTTCACTCTTCTGAAGAGAGTTCGGTGAAGAGCCAACCTTGTTAAAGGTTAAAAACACACTGTTAAGTGCGACCTTGTTAGAGGACTTAAAACTAACAGTTTATCACTTGACCTAGCATTCACTATGCTGTCAACATGAAAACCTTTTGATACTCCTTGGTATGTATCTCAATAAATAAAGGATGGTTAAATCCCACTCAGTTAAGAGATTTTCTGAATCAATGGTTAAACTGAATCAATAGATGATTTGTTCATTAATACAACTTTGAATTACAATATCATGGTTTATTACAATTATGGTTAAACTGAATCAGTAGATGATTTTCTCATTAAACATGCGTCGAGCAACAACATTAATACAACTTTGAATATTACTTATCAAATATAAATATAAGGTTTATTACATAATATAATGCAACAGACCCAATTGGGTTATTAGTTCATGGAAAAGTTTTAATAAAAAACTAAATAAAAAATGCTTTTGACCATGGTGATATTAGGGTTTGAAACCCTAATCACAAAACCAACGACCCAAGGCATCTTACTTTTCATTTGCATCCTTTTCATTTTTCTTTCCTCTGCTTGGGTCTATTACAGCTAGGGTTGGGAGAATATATTTATGGATCCCTTCTTTTCTGGAGATCTCTTTTTTTTCCTTATTACAGATTTAATTATATCTTATAGGTATTTATTCCATTGGAAAGGTCTTTGATCTAGGTTATACAAAACATGTGATAAATCCATGTGTTTCCTCTGTAAAAAATTATGGGTTTTACATTGTGAAACTATGGCTTTCTTTTCTTGAATCTGGTAAGTTTGTCATTTCTTCATGATCTCTATTTTGTGCTATCTTCACGAGGTTTTATTTCATTTATAAAAGAAAAGATCATTCATCATCTTTTCCTTTCAATGTATATCTTTGACAACTTCATGGAGGAATATGGGTTTCATTCTATGGAAGAAATAATTTTTTTGTATCTATTCTTTTCGGTTGCATATGTTTTCTTACACGTTTTGAGGGTTTCAACCTTTATTGCAACCCCACTTTAATTTTCCTACATTTCTTTGTTTCTTTGATAGAGCTTGAAGGGTTTCTGGGGTATCTTGAAAATGGTGAATCTTTTAGGAAGAAAAGAAAATCTCTATGGGTTTCTTTCTATCTGCACCTATAGCCTATACTTTCTATATGTTTACAAAATACTCCAAATTCTTCTTGTATGTTTGCAGTCTCTGAAAGATTCATGTATATTTGGGCTTGATT
This sequence comes from Thuja plicata, assembly GCA_018584345.1. Lineage (NCBI taxonomy): Eukaryota > Viridiplantae > Streptophyta > Pinopsida > Cupressales > Cupressaceae > Thuja > Thuja plicata. Next base: position 1,510,986 of record MU225176.1, on the reverse strand, counting down.
TATATGAGTTTTCCAATCGAGGATTTTAAACTATGTGTTCTTTTCTTGAACTTGGAGTACTCTAATAGGGCACAACCCTATACCTAATCTATATATTGTGTCGGTCGTGGTCCTCTTTCATGCTCTGAGCTTGACAAAACTATTTTTGTATACCATTGTTGGCATTGAAACAAGGGATTCATTGGTTCTTGCAAACTATGATTCATATCAATGTCTCTTTAAGTGATTTTTTTTCACCATGAGATCAAACCCTAAGTCCATGCTTCTATGGTTGCTCTTATGAGTATTTTTTGAAAATGTTTCCTCTTTTAATTTTCCCTTAGTTGGAGAGAAACATGGAGGTTTCATTTCAAAAGAAATAGAAAAAATACTTATGGGTTGATGTTTGTTTCTATAGAATAAAACTTATTTGTCCCTCTTTATGAACCATGATGATTGCCATAAGATATTCATGCATTATAAACATATCATTGTCATGATCATTTAGCCCCAACTTCCATGTATTCTATTTCTTTAGCAATGATATTCATGCATTGGATATAGGTTTATTAATGTCCTTATGCTCTTTGTTTTCTTATGAAGATATATGTGCATCTCTTTGACTATACTTTTCATAGTAGTGAGCTATTTGACCATACTTTTCATAAATTTTCACTTTATTCAGTCATAAAAAAATATTTCAAATATTCTTTTATATATTGAAGCATTGTTTCAATGGCATTCAATGCTTTCTGTAGAATAACCCATTTTGTAATTTTCATGCTCAAGTTTTAGGACTGCATTATTTCACTTTTGTAATTTCTATTCTAACAGTGAATGTTTCCGTCATGGTGTTGATCTCATGTGACAATTATTCAATGAAATAGGTATTATTGTACCATTGTCTTTATGCTTTCAAAACTAATAGAATCTCTACCATGATAATTAAATTTTTTCAATGTTATCAATGTTTCATCATGCACTATTCATGTCTTGGAGTATCTTTAATGACAGATCTATTGAAAATAATTATAGCACCTTTGATACCTTTGTATTATTTTCCATCTCCTATGTCATGTAGCTTTTCATTATATTTTCATGGAATCTATTCTTGAAATCGCACTCATGGCATGTCTATGTTCTATGTTCTCTAATACGATTGATCCTTGTCTCATGTGACATTGGTCTCTGTCCCTGTTCCTTGTATACATTCATTACTTTCAAAAGCATATAATTACTTTATTTCTAAAAGAATCATCATAATTTTAGCATCATATGCTGCTTAGATTCTATGATTATTTCTTAGCATATAATAGCGCATTTTTCTTCATGGTATGATCTTTGTTTTCAATTGTTATTATTGCTCCTTCCAGTGCAAGAAAGCACTATCTTTGTCTTTGCAAATCATTGTTAATGACATTGCATAGATTTTTCCTAATTTGAATTTAATTGCAAAGATATATGTAGTTTAAATCATGATTGTATCTTTGATGTATGGTATTCTCTTATGATTTCATGTTGTTCTTTAGATATATCATTGTTAACACTATTTGAAGTTTTTCCATTGAAAAGTATTGTGTGCTATTGATAATGCTATTGTATACTAACAATGTTTCTTTCCTTATGAGCATGAAGATTTCTCTTTCACCCTTTGTTGTATCCCAATTTTCCCTCTACTTCTCCACATTGCTTATGTTGGTCCCACTGAGGGGGGGGGCTAAATCAGACAAAATCAAACTTAAATACTCAAAACTTAACTCACTTATTCACTCGGTAGAACTGAATAAAGTAATAACCGATTCACCAAATAACTTTATAACTTAAACAACCATCCATCTCACAATATGCAAAACAATCATTCAAACACGGTTAACACTAGATTTAATGAGGAAACCCAATATGGCAAAAACCTTTGTGGAAATTGTAACCCACAATAAAAATGTACATTTCTAAAGTATGCTAGGTTAAGAATTTATCCTGTTAAAGATTGCAAACACATTTTCTAGATGTGACCCTATTAAGGGATTTACCTCAGATCTATTAAGTTCTTCACCTTGTTAGGATTGGCCTTGCTAGAGGAATTTAAACACTCTTATGGAATGTCACCTACGTCTAGGATTTACAAATAGGATTGTTAAATCCACTCGGTTAAGAGATTTTCTCTGTTATAAATGCTAATAAGAAAAAGTAAAACTTTGATCTCTAAATATAACAACTAAATTTTTCTTGTCTCAAATCCTTTATGCTCACATGTATAGTGGTATCTCATACTCCATTTGTCTCTGCTTTAGACTGTAGATTCTACTCTTTCTACTTCTCTATTCTACTCGGTAACTCTATTATTTAGCTTCTTTTTCTTCTTAATTCAACGCGCCAACATTATAATCTTTGTTTAATTTTCATCCTTTATATAGACAAAAAATTTCCTCTTAATCTTCGTACTTAGGTTTTCCATCATTTGTGCTCAGTTGTTCAATCATCTTCTTCACAAATCTCAGCTCAGTAAACCATTAAACTTTTACCTCATAACTTGAACTTTTTCTTGGAACTCTAATAATCAAGTTTAACCGCTTAATTTTTGCCTTAGATCTTCTCATTGAATGGCAAAAATTACTATCGTATTACTATACAAATTGATGGTAGAAACACTATCTTATTACTATAGCAATTGATGATGGAAATTCTCAATACTGTCAATCTCTATCATTACTCCCTCTGAGTTGATAGTTTTGTTTCTGATCTTCAAACTATTCAGTGTTCTCCCTCTTGGATAAATCTTATGATATTGTACCATACATTTTGATTCTCCTTCATGAGTAAATAGTAGCAGTTCATTCTCTCCCTCTTTCATCAATATCTCCCTTATGGATAAATGTCATCAATTTGTTCTCTCCCTCTTTGACAAAAATGCCAAAAAGTCATACCCCTGAAAACTTGTTTCAGTAGTGGATTATACCTTACATGTACAAATGCTCATTGCATACAGAAATCTCCACACAACTTCAGGAATCACCTAGAGTGTGTCATACTAACATCATTTAAAGAATAGATATTCTAATAAAGTATAGAATTGTTGCAGCATGCCTCATTCTTCTTAGTGAATATTGGATAGGGGAAGAACCCCTAATTTACCTCTGAGATACTCAAAAGTATCCTTCGATAGTGTCTTTGTAAAGATATCAGCCAATTGTTCCTTTGAATTCACATATTCCAATACCACATTCTTCTCTTGAACTTGTTCCCTCAAGTACTGATAATTGATATAAATTTTCTTAGTCTTTGAATGCATAATCGAATTCTTTGATATATTGATAGCACTTGTGTTATCACAAAAAATAGTTATAGGATCTAAGATAATCTCTTGCATACCTTCAAGTAGTTGTTTGATCCAAAAAAAATTCACCCAATTCATGGTAGCAGCAACATATTTTTCCTCAGCAGTAGACTGTGAAATGCAACTCAGCTTCTTTCTTAGCAATGTGACCAATCTTTCACCTAGAAAGAATGCTCCTCCACTAGTACTTTTCCTGTCATCAATATTTTCATCCCAATCTGCATCAATGTAGACTTGCAGCTCAAAAGTACCTTCTTTCTTGTACAAGAAACCAAAATCTTAAGTTCCTTTCAAATATCTAAAGATTCTCTTGACTACAGACATATGTGTTTCCTTAGGATTAGAAGAAAATCTTGCAACAATCCCAACAGCGTGTGCTACATCAAGTCTATTGTGAACAACATACTGTAGTTTACCAATCATGGATCGGTAAAGAGTATTATACACCTCTTGTGTCTCATCTTCTTTAGATAATTAACATCATGTGACCATCAGTGTTCCAATAGACTTGGAATCTTCCATACCAAAAGTTTTGAGAATCTCTTTGATATACTTCTTGTGTAATATAGATCCCTTATGCAACTTGTTGTAACTGTAGTCCTAGAAAGAACATAATCTCTCCAATCATTGACATTTCAAATTATTTTCTCATTTCATCAGCACATGCCTTACATAAGGTGTTATTGCCTCCAAAAAGAATATAATCAACAAAAATTTCAGCAATCAAAACCTTGTTGTCACTGTCACACTTCAAGTAAACATTATTGTTATCACTTATTCTTTGAAATCTTAATTTGATTAGATAAGAGTGCAATCTCTCATACCATACTCATGGTGCTTGCTTCAAACCATAGAGAGATTTTTGTAACTTACATACCTTTTTCTTATTTGTTCTCTCAATGAATTCTTCAGGTTGTTCAATGTAAACTTTTTCCAGTATCTCACTCAGAAATGTAGACTTGACATACATTTGATAAACTTTGAATCCTATGTATGTCACATAAGCTAGAAGTATTCTAACTCCTTCCAATCTAGCAACAGGTGCAAAATTCTATTCATAATCTATACCTTCTTCTTGTGCATAACCTTTGCAAACCAATCTAGCTTTATTTCTGATAACTTCTTCATTCTCATTTAGCTTATTTCTGAAAATTCATTTAGTACCAATAACATTTTTATCCTTTGGCCTAGGTACTAAAGTCCATGTACTATTCTTTTCTATCTGATCAAACTCTTCTTTTATTTCTTTAATCCAATCTTCATTATCTAGTGCATCTTTAACTTTCTTTGGCTCAAATAAAGATATCAAACATTTATTATCTCTTACCTTACTTCTTGTCATCACTCTTGCATCTTTATTTCCAATAATCTTACTCGGGGAGTGGTGCCTCCTGACATGCTTTGCTAAAACAGGCTTGGTAGGTCTCAGTTCTTCATCCTCATCATTTGGTTGTAGAGCAATCTATTCAGCTTCCTCCTCGGTAGGTGCTCTCGATAAGGTGTCAATAACATCAGGTTGTACACATACAAACTTATCATAGTCTTCAGGTTCCTTTTTGTTATCTTCATTCTTTTCTATAAACTCATCAATTCCCGCACTTATACTTTCCACCATTTTGTTAGTAACTTTATTCAAATACTTATAGGCTTTACTCCTTGTAGAATATCCTAAGAATATTCCTTCACCCCCTTTGGAATAAAACTTTTGTTCTGTAGAATCTTTTAAAATATAACATTTGCTTCCAAAAACTTTGAAATAACTCACATTAGGTTTGTGTTCATACCAGATTTCATAAGGTATTTTATTGGTGCCTTTTTTTCATTTGTACTCGGTTCAATGTGTAAACAATAGTATTGACTGCTTCTCTCCAGAATTTTTGTGAAATACCTTTCTTAATCATCAGTGTCCTAGCATAATCAACAATAGATTTGTTTCTTCTTTCAGCAATATCATTCTGTTGTGGTGTCCTCAGTTTTGATATTTGTCTCTTAATTCTATTTTCATTACAAAACAGTGTAAACTCATCAGATGTAAACTTGCCTCCTCTATCAGATCTTAGACATTTCAGTTGTCTTCTTGTTTCTTTCTCAACTCTGGCCTTATACCACTTAAGCCTTTGAAATGCATCAGATTTTTCTTTTAAAAACATTACAGACATCATTCTAGAATAACCATCCACAAATAAAATAAAATATTTGTTTCCATTGTAACTTTGAGTTCTCATGGGTCCACATAAATTAGTATGCACTAAATCCAAAATTCCTTGTGTAACATAAGTTTTTCTTGTAATACTAGATTTAGTCATCTTACCCATTTGACATTCTCTACGCATAGCATTTTCAAGTTTCTCTAATATCAGTAATCCTTTGACTCTATTATGTTTACTCACTTTGATCAAGTTGTGAAAATTAGCATGACAAAGCCTTTTGTGTCATAGCCAAACATCCTCAAATTTAGCAAACATGAAACTCTTCATATAAGTATCAAGATAAAATTAATTACCTTTAGATTGTTCTCTAGTAGCAATTAGCATTTCCTTCTTATAAAAAAAACTCCACCTTTCCATGTTGAAATTCCAGTTGGTGACCTGTGTTATTTAACTGTGCAACACTCAACAGATTATACTTTAATCCTTCAATCCAATAAACATCATCACATCTTATGTTATTCAGTAGAATTATAGAACCTTTCTCATTTCACAAGGTATGGAGTATCATTACCAAATCTAGCAAATCCCTCATTATGCTTTTCCAAGGAAATAAACTTAAGTGTGTCACCAGTCATGTGATGTGAACAACCACTATCTATAATCCATGTTTCATTCTTACTTGTGATATTAGGGCTCTTGGTTCTTCTCTGTTTTCTTCATCAAAATTGTCTTTAATAGTAACCTACACAACTTATTATTGATCATTGTCATCTAAATCATCATCACTCAGGTCTTCATTAGCAATATGACAAGATTTCTTACCTTTTTTTTTGTTGTCTCTGAATCTCCTAAATCTGCTTTCTCTTTTGTCCTTATCTTTGTTGTCTTTCTTCTCCTCATTATCTTTCTCGGGGCAGTTAGATGCAAAATGACCAATCTTGTTACAATTAAAATATTTCAAGGGTAACTTACCTCAGTATTTTCCTTTGCCTCTTTGTAGCCTTCTAGCCAATAAAGCTTCAAAATATCTCTCGTTGTCTTCATCTACAACATATAACTCTTCCAAACCACTCTGACAGTTGTAAAATCCCTCACTAGCACTACTCAAATATCCATCACTAGGTATAGAGTCCTTAGAACTTCCAATCTTCAAAGATGACTTAAATGCAGACCCAGTCTTAGATGTAGCAGGTAAACTATTAGCAAAATCATTAATCTCAAATGCAAATAGCTTACTAATAGTAGCATCAAGAGAAACATTCATTTGAGGAATAGATCTCAACTCTTGTATAACGGATACTTGAATAGCATAACTCGGTAGCAGGGTTCTCAACATTTAGCTTGTAACATCTTCCTTTGTTATGGCTCCACTAGCTCCTCTGACAGAATTAACAATCTCCTTAAGTCTAGTGTTGTATTGTATTATGTTTTCTCCATCTTTCATTCTCATTGAATCAAATCTACCTCTTAGATTTTTTTTTTGCTTTCTGAACAGGTTGATCTCCACCATAGGTCAAAATAAGCTTATCCCACATTTGTTTTGAAGTAGTACATCCATCAATCTCATCATATTCCTAGTTGGTAAGTGTAGAAGAAATCTCAATCATGACTTGTGTGTGTTCTTGCTTCTATCTTTTCTCAGTGATTGTCAAAGGTGCAGTAGTAGGTACAACATATTCGTTATCAAGAAAATGAAGTCCATATTATCCTATACCACAAACATGCAATCTCATTATGGTTTTCCATGTAGAGAAATGTCCCTTATTCAACCTTGGTGCTTCCCTCTTATACATCTTTTAGATCTTGACTCAAGTTGTTTTAAACTTAACACTTTAGAGAACCAGAGCATTGATACCAATTGTTGGTCTCACTGAGAGGGGGGATGAATCAGACAAAATCAAACTTAAATAATTAAAACTTAGCTCACTGATTCACTTGGTAGAACTGAATACAGTAATAACCGATTCACCAAATAACTTAATAACTTAAACAACCATACATCTCACAATATGAAAATCAATAATTCAAACTCAGTTAACATCATATTTAACGAGGAAATCCAATATGGGAAAAACCTCCATGGGAATTGTAACCCACAATAAAAATGTACCTTTCTAAAGTACGCTCAATTAAGAACTTATCATATTAAAGATTACAAACACATTTTCTAGATGTGACCCTATTGAGGGATTTACCTCATATCTGTTAAGATCTTCACCCTGTTAGGAGTGGTCTTGCTAGAGGACTTTAAATACTCTATTGGAATGTCAGCTACATCTAGGATTTACAAATAGGGCTTTTAAATCCACTTGGTTAAGAGATTTTTCTCTATTACAAGTGCTAATAAGCAACAGTAAGATTTTGATCTATAAATATAGCAACGACCTTTTTCTTGTGTCAAATCCTTTATACTCACATGTGATGCAGGAGCATCCTAGGTGTAAGGGCGATCTTGCATCACCCAAAAATATGTGTTTTTCTATTCAATAAGGGCTATTTTGTACAGAGCTACTATTTTTGGAAACTTACTATATTTAGTAAGTTGGTCGTTTGAACTCAGAATGTTCTAATTTTCCAGGTGAAGGTTCATCTTAGTCATATAAGAATGCCAGTTGAATTTCATTGCCAGATCATCTATATTGATGAAGTTATTAAGGATTTACTGTTGAGATTTTAGGGTGCAAAATCTTTGAGCTCAATTTTCAGGACTTTAGAGGCTCTGGATCGAGGTTGAACCCCCAGCTGACTTGCACTTCGCTAGTTGGGCACTGTAGACCGCGATCTCCCCTTTCCAGAAAGTGGTTATAATAGCCAATCGGAGCTACGGTTCAAAAGTTATGGCTTCTGGAAGTTGGGCTACCTAATCTCATGTTTTGTAAATATTTAAAGCCGACCCTTTTGTAATAAAAGCGAAAAATAATTAAATGCTAAGGGTAGTCGGCCTTAATGGTGAGATTTCTGGAACCTTCTCTAGCGGTGGAAATTGCCTATATAAAGAAGGTCCGTAGTGTTGTCTAGGGCAGTTCTGGGTAGATCTGGGAATAATTCAAGGCTTTGTCCTACAAAATATTGTAAGGGGAATGCCCATGTGGCTTTGCATATTGTAATTCTGAAAGTTTGTAATTCCACATTTGTGGAGATAATAAGAAGCTCATTTTCTGTTCTTGCAAATTGTTGTTGCTTCTTTGTTTC
>MU225176.1:1477388-1490532 GCA_018584345.1 Thuja plicata | reverse complement strand
GAAATACAAAGAAGACAATCCTTATAAAGGATGTCGAAACCCTAAACGGGCAGCTGCTAGGAAATAGAAACTTTCCTAAAACTAACTGAAACTGCCTAAGTGAAACTTAAGCACTAAAGAGTAATTGCTAAATTACTCTAACAAAATGCACATGAGAGACAATCCTAACCGATATTGTTGAAAAAAATATAAATGATAATTATTTTCTAGTAGATACAGATACTTGTATGCTGCAAGCAGTTCAACCCAGGACATTTTGGGTACCAGCTTTGGGATATGAGGTAGATGGTGACTTAGTCACTATTCATGTCAATGTACTATTGTCAAAACTAATTGATACTTCAACACCTAGGTTTGGAATATATGAGGAGTCATCTCTGAAAATTCGTAGTGAATTGAAAGCACTAATAACCCAAAGGAAAATAAGGAAACAAGTTGATAACTTAGCCAAAATGAGTGGCATTAACCAAGAAATGATGGCAAAACTTAGGAATAAATTGGAGAGTGAGAAGGTATGCACATCTTCTACTGCAGAAGTTAAGGAAGCTGAAATTGAAGGGTTAACACCTCTGAGAGTCACTAGGAGTTCAACACTAAAATGAACTCAATCTACTACTACTCCTATTATGACTAAGACACAAAAGAAGTCACTTGTGACTGTTTAGCAAACCTATAGAAGGAAGAAAGAGAAGACATCTGGCTATAAAGAGTCAAAAGGAAAGAAAGAGAGTAAGGATAAGGCTGAAGCAAATGAAGTCAAAATTGAGTCTGAGAGGGAGCAAAAGGAGCTAAGAGCTAGTGGGAAGATGTCCACAATAGTAGGAAATCCTACTGGGAAAACTATCAAGATTGATAAAACTATTACTATTGATAGTATAATCAAAGATTTTAAGGAATATGGAAGAATGACTGGTGTGATGAACTACTTTGACAAATTTGACAGTGAAGATAAAATGAAGATAGATGATGCATTTGTAGCAAGCCTATATACATTTTGCAAAGCACCAAGTGAATTGTACGAAGCTATACCTAAGGAACTATAAAAGGAAGTAGATAAGAGACGGAGAGAAGCTGTGAAGATTGACATAGTGGTGATGGAACAAGAACTTGCACTATTACAACCTGAATTGACAACTGAGGATGTGAAGATAATGGTTGAAGCAGCGATGTCATAATTCAAGAAAGGAATAAATTATCAAGGATTCTTATTGGAGAAATTTGATCAGAAGAGATGAGACAGTGGATACATGGAAAAAGCTAGTGAAACCTGAGAAAGAAAATAAAGACCAATTGGTAGAAGAGAATGGAGAAGGTCAAGAGTCCACAGTTGAAGAGATAAGAGATGTCATAGATAATGTTATCTCTAGTATCCCTAAGAAGATACAGATTATTGATACACAAACTGAAGTTGGTGCACCAAAAGAACAGATTGCAAAGAAAGTGACAGAACAAAAAGGTGAAGGTCAAAAGGGTGATGAAGATGTACTTTTAGTAAAGAGGAAGTTGGATCTAACCGGTGAATGTAGCACAAAGAAGAAGAATAGAACAAAGAATTAAACCAATTCTGAGGAAGAGGATGAAGGTGAACCAAAAGATGAAGAGATTCAAGCACCTATTGATATAACCAAGATGATTCCTAAGGAATTAATGGAAGTATCTTAAAAGCCTAAGGTGAAACTAGTAAGAGACAGACTAAAGGGCAAGAAGAAGAAGGTTAGAGTATTGAAGGCTTCCAAGAACATAGTCTGTAAATTACTTCCTAATGTAGAATATCAAAAACATGATATTCCTATTGATTAGATGTATATATTGATCCAAGCCATTTTTGATCAAGTACTTGACTTGGAGAATGCACCAATGAATTTGGTTGAGTATCAATGTGAGAAGAAAAGGACAATGAAATTGGTAGAGAATATTGCTAAAGACAATACGACACTTTCAAAGCTTGTGGATTAGAAAAAGAACACACTAAAAGAGGTCGGTCAGTTATTGACCACCAAAGTGTCAAATTTTTCAGATTTACCAAGGATTTAGAGAAGATGCACATAAGGAGCTTGAAAATTTAGTTGAAAATTTTGATCCTATGACAAGCTCTACATCATAATACAATGCCAAAGTAAAAATGATCACACACAATGTGAGGTAGTTTCAGGCAGAATAGGATAAGAGAGTCATCACACTACTTGAACTACAAACATACATAGCACCCACAATAGAGGTGATGCAACAAAATGTGAAGAATGCAGAAACACTAATTGAGTTACTAGACTTGAGAACACTAGATGGCATGGAGGAGTTAGCTTCTGATCTACATTGGCAAATCATAGCTATGAACCATTTGAAAAGGTTGTGGGATATGTTATTGGAGAAAACAAAGACAAACTACAAAGATATATTTGACAAAATGTAAGGGGGAGTATGCAATATTTGTGAATCTTTGTCATTGTATGAAAAAAAGGGGGGAGTATGAGTGTGAGTATGGGTACAGTAAGCATGAGCTTAGGAGGAGTTATGTATGTAATAATGTTGATAAGGGGATGGTAAGAAAAATATTTTCATAGATTTTGTCATTAATGTCAAAGGAGGAGATTGTTGGCATTATGGTGATTTTTGGAGTTCTTATGATGAGCAGTCATAAAGGATGCATAATTGGTTGTCATTGATGGAAACATTGTCAGTTAACATGATTGGAGGGACCGATAATATCTTTGCATGATCAGTAATGGAAGAAACAATTAAGTGCTTTAATCGATGTTCAGGAAGAACAGTTTCAGTCAAAGAATTTGGTAGCTATCGAGTTCCAGTACAACTCAGGCATTGTGATCATAGAGGAGGTTTAAATATGGTTAGTGAAATCCATGATTCTGATCGCGACAACTAATTCAATGATTTGAGTGAATTGTATTTTTGGTGAAGGAACCAGTATACCTATTGGTTCACCGATCAGAGTTTCATATTAAATCAATTAAGGTGGTGGATCTAAAGTCGACTATTGGTCATAAACATGGATATTACGTTTGATGCCGACATGTTAGGTATTGTTGATGCTAATCTCGAGGTAGTTGGTCAATACTTTGTGTCGACTATGATGGAAAGTTTCTAGGTCTTAAGTGACTTAAGGACAATATTATATAAGGTAATCTAAATTGTTTGATTTAGTGTTGCGATCGTATTTTCAAGTGCAACGATTAGCTATTGAAGGAGCAGATATTTGTGCAACATTAGAAAGCAAAGAGAATAGTGGATCTGATAGGAGAACAGTGTCATTCTACAGATCAAAAGACGTGGTTCTTTACTCTAGGCCAACCGTCTAGATTGGAAAGCTAAATCTCTTAGCAGGGTGAACTTTAACAGGTTCCTATTGTAAATCCTTTAAGAATGTAACTTCTTAATTGGGGTTTTGAAATACTCTAGTGAGGTAGAATCTAATAGGTCTTTTGTACTTCTAACAAGGTACTAATCAATTTTAACATGGTGAATCCTTGACGGGGTATTGTAGCTCCTAACAGGGCAAACACTTTATACTGCAGTGAAGTGAATTTGTGGGTTTCATCCCCACCGTTGTTTTCACCTTCTTACAAGGGTTTCCATGTGAAAAATATGTGTTATGTGTAATTCTTATGTGGATGCTTGATGTTATTTACTTCTATTTGATATCATCAGTTGTATGTTTCATTATTTGGAATTTGTTGATTAACTCTATTAGATCGGTGGTAAAAATTATTAAGTACTTGTGTAAGAAAATTATTAAGGATTTTAGTGATTATCAAATGTGTTATAGGAATCTCATGAATATCTTCAAATGCTAAGAAATGTCAAATTTATATACAAACATGTACTAAGTTAACTCCTAATGGTTGAGAAAAGGGTAAAAATCAACTATTAGAATTGTCATACTACTATTAGGATTCAACTATGTAATTTTTGAGTCAAACTCATTGACACATGTTTCGTGAGTAGTGGTTTAAAAAACATAACAAGTAGAACTCATTATATCTAGGTGATTCTTATTGGAGTTGATGAAAAACTATCAACCCTACAGCTCCCAAGAATCACCTGCATGTAAACATCTATCACAAAAAGAGAGAAACAAAAGCTATGGAGGCCAAAAATAACAGATCTATGAAAGAAAAAACATCCTCAATTGATTCAATAAAAATGGAATGGAATTACAAAAAAGATTCAATAATTACAAAGTGATCAATCCATATAAAGGACATCAAAACCCTGAGATGGGTGAAGAAACCAAGGTTGGGTGAAGAAACCAAGGTTGCATGAATAATTAATAAAAAAATCAATTATTGCATGCCTAAAGTTTAGCTTAAGTGAAATAGAGATAAAAGGGACTTAATAATTAAATCAAATGATGATTTAATTAATAAGTGAAAGGTGACTCAATAATTAAATCAATAATGATTTAATTAATAAGTGAAAATACCCTTTTAACTCTAACACCCCCCCTTAAGATAAACTTAGGGAGAAGCTAAAAAACCTAGAAACAACTGCAGAAAGTAACAAAGATGGGTCCCGACAACATGGCCTGATGAGGTGCCTAAGTACAAAAAATCTTTGTAAAAAGGAGAAAACCCGGTGGGAAAAACCCCTCTCCGAAAAGAGATGAAGCCTAGTGAATGACTGAAGAAGCCTCCAAACTAGAGAATGTCCCAAAAAATAGGAACAAAGAAAGAATATGTAGAACACCTCTGAAGCATGAAGCTACAAAACACTGTCAAATAACTGCTTTGTATGAGTGCCCTCAAATGACACTACTCAAATCTGGATGGAAAACAAGGCAAACATCAAAACTCAAAGATACAGATGGCAAAAACGCCAAGTCTGAAGCCTCCAAAATAGAAACAAAAGAAGAGTGTCCATATGGTAAATGATCCATCTCACTGAAATGCATAGGTACCAGCCACTGCATTCGCCTAGTACATAGGAATAAATAACGAATACATAGCTCACTCTATCGAACCAAAGAAACATAAGAACCAATAGTAATACCCCCCCATAATGCTGATAGGGAGAGGTATCGTAGATACACTAAGAGACTGCCAAGAAAAACTGCGTGATGAAGAACGTACAAGAAAAAATAAAGTATGTGTCAAGGATGATCAATCACTGACACACATGAGGCTAATGTCGTGGAAGGAACATTCACTTGAAAAAGGTTCAGCAACCCCCCATGGCACTTTATAAATAATGCGAGTACAATCAGGCACAAAATGTGCAGGATCCCAAACATGCAAGATGGCACTTTATCTCAGTGTGTTTGCAAAAAAGTTACAGGCAAGGATGTATATAATATCCTGGAATGACTAAAAGAAAAAGAAACATATGTAACTGCTCTCAAAGAGTCATCCCATGCACAGAAAACGATCCCAAGACCTGAAACATCCAAGATATCCACCAGATTGCAAAAATGCAAAAAAACTGAATAAAAAATACCTGGAGCAAATTTGGGTGTGATACCCATACAAGAAGGATAATAGAACCATCTTTCTGATGCCATGCGGAAGTCAAAAAATGGAGTTCGAATGAGAAAAATATGGCTCCCGGAGTGCAAAATAGATCGCTAACTTTGACTGCCAAAAAAGGCTGCAAGATGGAAAAATCAGAAAATCTAACCTCCATAAAAACGTCCGGCTCGGAAAGAGCTTTTCGACGATATAAAGAAGTCAAAAATAGGCCTCTGTTTGCTCCAGATAGAGCGAAAAAACCGTAACCTGCTCATTATGAAAAAAAAGCAAGTACGACGGTTTCATGGCCATCAAATTTAACCTCACTGTCAGACCTGTGACTGCTGACATCAGCGACACAAAAATCGAAGTGGTATAGAAATCGAGGCAACACGAAAATCAAGGTGACACAAATCAAGGTAGCACAAAAATTGAGGCAGTACAAAAATCAAGGTAGACTTGCCTCGTAAAGCGTTCCAAGGGCCATGCATGCAAAAAATAGTGCCCAAATTTTAACTATGTCCAAATTGGACATGCCTTATATGAAAATTAGGTTTCTTGGGCCTTCCAAACATAACTCAGATGTCGATTTTTGCCTAAAGTGCTCCAAAAAAAAAATCCTCCCAAAATCCATGAAAATATGAGATAAAAACCCCTCGAAAACACAGATTTAAAGAACAAGGCCAAATCTCTCATGGAGAGAACAGGGGCATGAAAGGGTGGAGATATGATACCATATTGGATTTGATGAAAAACTATCAACCCTACAGCTCCCAAGAATCACCTGCATGCAAAAACCTGTCACAGAAAGAGAGAAGCAAAAGCTATGGAGGCCAAAAACAACAGATCTGTGAAAGAGGAACCATCCTCAATTGATTCAATAAAAATGGAATGGAATTACAAAAAGGATTCAATAATTACAAAGTGATCAATCCTTATAAAGGACATCAAAACCCTGAGATGTGTGAAGAAACCAAGGTTAGGTGAAGAAACCAAGGTTGCATGAATAATTAATAAAAGAATCAATTATTGCATGCCTAAAGTTTAGCTTAAGTGAAATAGAGATAAAAGGGACTTAATAATTAAATCAAATGATGATTTAATTAATAAGTGAAAGGTGACTTAATAATTCAATCAATAATGATTCAATTAATAAGTGAAAATACCCTTTTAACTCTAACAATTCTCATAGAGGTGAGGGACCGGGCCTTCTCAGGAGGTCACACATCCCCCAATCCCAGTAGTACTCCAACTCAAGCGCCCTTAACCATGTATTTTCATCCAACATTAAGCCCACTTGGCTTGCTACCCCATTTGCAAAACGTTCAGCAAGTGTTGTGCCTTATGAACCATTCATTATAGATCCCCTTTAGCTCAACAATTAGTAGGAGATATTTTCCAAAAGCGAGTCAAATTATGATATTGCTATCACGATTAAATTGAGTAGTTTTCAAGTCAAAATCATTGACCCATTTTCATGAGTAATGGTTCACAAAAACTCATCTCTCATGACAATGAATTTCAAATTATAGGTATGTCGTACAAAATTGACAACTACGAGAAAAGAGAAAGAGTTTGTAATATATATTTTGGTTCAAATCCATACCATGCGAGTTCAATCTTGGGTCACAAAAGTCACCCAATGCAAGGAAAATTAGGTATTGTATTTAGGAATAAATGTGTGGTTGTATAAACTAATAATGATTTGGATATAAATATTTTTGCAACTAAGGTAACTTATTTGGAAATAAGGTAACTTGGTAAGGTTGAACACATAAGAATGTGTGAAAGAATGAGTGAAAGTGAGTAAATAAGGTGGACAAGGATTGGTGAATGAGTCAAACTTAGCACAAGATTGTGCCACAATATTTTCATATACTTGTATTAAGACCACCTCTCAAAATAGACACAAACCTCAATGGGACCACCATGGTATGTCGATTTCACCATTACAAAATATTTTTTTTATAGTACAAATAAAGTTTGTGATGTAGGAGCGTCCTTGGGCCGTTGGAAATCTTGCATCACCGAAAAATGTTCTCAGGAAATAACCTTGGAAGGTTAGCATTAGGGTTTAGAACTAGATTTTTGTTCTAATCAGGTATGTATGTTGAAACTTTGTAATCTGCATGTTGCAAGCCAATGTGATGTAAATATCTGATTCTTTGATAATACAAAGATCTGTTATAGCATTTTGATTGTCTATTCTTTTTTTGAGTGGTTGTTTTTGTTGTGTTGACTCTTACTGCATGGTTGTACCATCTCCATTGGGAAAACTTTGGCCATGACTGTGTCAGATGGTATCAGAGCAAGTTTGATGTTCTTGTGTTAACAGATCGATTTCCTGAGCTTGTGAAGCCCTAGTTGAGTTTTTTGTGGGGTGGTAGAACGTAGATCTGACCCATAATTGCAAAGAAATTTTGCAAGGGGATCGAAGAGGAGATTGATGCTGGTTGAGAATGTGTTTGGGGTGTTGAACGTATACCAAGGGTGAACAAATCACCAAGTTGGATTCAGGTTGCAAGTGTGTCTGATAGATCATCGAGCGAGAGGCAATTAACATCTTGTAATCAGATCGTCGAAGCTAAGACAGTTGCACCTGAGGATTGGAAAGGTGTTGCCTAGAAGGATGAACCCTAGAAGGCTAGAAAAAATGATGGAGGACTTTCAAAATGAGATTTAAAAAAATGCATTGAATGGATTGCGATGGAATCCTGAGACTGAAGAGGAATATGAGGAAGCTGTTGAAGATCTTGAGATTGCAGATGTTGAGATCCTTGTAGATGAAGAAAGGTTGTTGAGGGCTATGGCACAAGTAAGTAAAATTCATATGATGGATGTTTCTACGTTCACTGGTTCATTGCATCTTGAGGATTTGATAGATTGGATTGGAGAGATGGAACAAGCTTGAAGACATCAGAGATCCACAGAGGGTTAGGTTAGCATAGACTAAGTTGAAGGGTCATGCTTCCTTATGGTGGAAATAATTGCAGAAAGATAAAGAGGAACATGGTGAAATAAAAATCACTAGGGTGATGGTTGTTAGGTTAAAGGCTAAATTCCTTCTTGAGGATTATGAATTAGAATTGTTCTAGAAATTGCAGAACTTGAAGCAGAAGGACATGAGTATGAAAGAATACATTGAAGAGTTCTATAAGATGACACTCAGATCTAGACACCGAGAGGTATCTAAGAAGAAGGTGGCTATGTATATTAATGGTCTGAGATTTAATATTCAGGATGAGATGAGTATGTTGAGGATTTCTACAGTTGAGGATGCTTATCAGTATGCATTGGGGGTAGAAGATAAGTTGAAGAAAAGACAGGGTAACCCTAGGGTAAAGTAGAAGAAAGCAAGTAGCAATGACAAGGAGAAGAAAACTATTGAGGTAGAACCTGATCAGAAGACACTTAGGAGAGGGAATGGTAGCAAGGAATTCAAAGGTACTTGTTTCAAATGCGGTGGCCTAGGACATAGATTTTTTCAATATTCTGAAGGACCTAGTAAGAACGTGGGTAGACAGAATCTTGTGGAACATGAGATACTGATGAACTTGTGGAGAGTATGACAGAACCTAAGATGGGAGATTCTCTTATGCATAGGAAAATCATGTTGAGTAAGAAGGAACTTGAACCTTTACAGAGGATGAATTTGTTTAGGACTGTTTGCAAATTAGGAGGTAAATATTGTAGAGTTGTTATGGATAGTGGTGTACTGATAATTTGGTATCAAAAGAGATGGTGAAGAATCTTTTCTTAACACGGCTTAAACATCCTTGTCCTTATGGGATAAGTTGGTTTTCAGATGATCACATGGTGGAGGTAAAAGAGAAATGTTTGGTCAAATTTAGCTTTGGACCTTACAGAGATGAGGTGTTATGTGATGTGGTATGTATGAGTGCTTATCATGTTCTATTGGGTGGGCCTTGGCAATATGATAGAGAAGCTATTCATGATTGCAAAAGAAACTTGGTCACAATAGAGAAGGATGTACAAAAGTTTACTTTGGTTCCCTTGAAGGAGGCAGAGGGGAGAAGTGCAAGGAATCTGAGCATGGAAAAGAGTTACAATTTAGAGAAGTAGGATACAGAGGATGGTATGGATTAGATGAAGGATCTTGAAGGTAGACCAGAGAACAAGTAGGTATTAGAATATAAAAAGGGTAAAGTGGAGGAACAGAAGACCTCGGTCGTTGATCAGATAAAGGCTTGTAGAAAAGGTAATTTAATTGTGCAAAATAAAGGTGGTAATGGTAAGCAGTTTTGTACAAATGTGAGATACGACAGAGAAAGTGCAGAGCAGAGTGAGCTGATGAATCAGACAAAAGATGAGGCAAAAGAATAGAGACATAAAGTTGTAGATAAGGAGGATATTTGGATCAAGAATGAGCATGGGATTTATGTCCCACATCTTGTCAAATGTTCATAAGTTTCTCTTATGGAACATTTTCTTCTCACCAGGGGTGTCTGATGTAGGAGCATCCTTGGGTCGTTGGCAATCTTGCATCACCCAAAAATACTTCCCTTTCAATTTGTTCTTAGTTTTGTTTCAATTAGCAATTTTGTGTTTCTTGTTGTGTTCCTTAGTTTTAGATCATTTGTTGTTGTGAACCTAAGGGTTTTTTCCGGACATCATGTTTTACCTATGTCTGGGTTCGTGCCTCATTTGGATACTTTGCTATGGAAATATTTTGGATTCGTGGTCAGTTATGTGCGTTCTTCATGTTCTAACAGTCAGTTGAAGTTTTTTGATCCTGCGAAGCATTTCCCGATCGGCGAAGCTTGGTGACACATCCCAATGTTCTTAGATCTTTGGCTAACATCTCTCTTAGATCGCACGTCATTTCTACATCTTGGCATTAAGATCTTTATGATTTGGGTCCTGGCCTATATTGTGGTATTACGTTTTCTTATTTTTGGAAAATGTAATTGATCTGGCCAACTTATGAGTTGTGAAGGCATATTGAGGCTCTTGATCTTTGTTTAGAAGCAGTTCTCAAGGGATAACCTTGGAAGGTTAGCATTAGGGTTTAGAACTAGATTTATGTTATAATCAACCATGTATGCCAAAACTTTGTAATATGCATGTTGCAGGCCAATGTGATGTAAATATCTGATTCTTTGATAATGTAAAGATCTATTATAACATTTTGATTGTCTATTCTTGTTTCTAATGTTAATAATAACTGAGAGGGGGGGGTGAATCAGTGGTCTCAAAAATTTATCCTTTAAACTTTAATCCACCAATCAATACACCTCAGATAATTAAGTCCCTACAAGATGTATGCCTTGAAATACTTGAAATAATTATTTGTCTGTCGGATTACCTTTTCTGTCTTTATTCTCCTTGATTACCGATAAGCAGTAAAACTTATTTATCAAAGCTCAGTAAATATGCAGAGTAAACCAATCAATCTAGAAATGCATATGTGAAATGGAAAACAATAAAGTAATGAACCATACACATAACACATGAATTTTAACGTGGAAACCATGTTAAGGGAAAAAACCACTGGGAACGGTACCCCAAATTTTCACTCTTCTAAAATGAGCCATGTTAGGAGCCAACCCTATTAAAGGTTATAAACACACGATTAAGTGCGACCTTGTTAGAGGATTTTTATACATAGTTTGTCACTTAGCATCTGGCATCTATGCTACCATCCTTGAATCAGCCTCCTTAGACTGTCAATAGGCTTTAGGTAAGACCGATGCTACTATCATGAATCAACCCTTTTGGTAATCTGTTAGGATATACCTCAATTATAGAAGATGGTTAAGTCTTGCTTTGTTAAGAGACTTAATCCTTTAATGGTTAAAGTGAAACACAATGACCTGTTTCTAATGCAATTTTGAATTACAGATATTCAGATCTATTTATTTACAATACCTCTTTGATCAATGTATCAATTCAATTCTTTTGTTTTTCACACTTTCTACTCTGTTATTTTGTGCTTCACTGTTCATCAGTGTCTGCAGAATTCTTTAGCTCTCCCTTAGCTTGATTGATCAGGATTGTATGAAGTTTATCCTTCACCAGTTTCTCTTCAACATCTTCTTTCAATTCACTCCCCCGTGTATCTGATTGCTTAAGGAAATGAATTATGCTTGTCTCTTATATAGACACGATATTTCTTTATTCTTGATTCTTGATTCTTGATTCTTTGCGTGAAAAACAATCTAGCCAACTTGATTTACGGCTTTAAATCCTAATTTATCTCGTAGTTATCTTCTTGCCAACTGTATAAATCAATTATTTAACTGTGGTTGAATAAAACAAATAAAACAATTAGTTAAGTCTATCCTTAAGCTTTGCCAGCAAGATATTTTGTCATTTTCTGATCTCTCTGTTCTGTCGATCAATTCTGCAGTTTGTTGCCGGCGACAACTGCCAGTTCTGTCGGTGTAACTTCAGTTAGCTTCGAGATCTCCGTCCATCGGGCATCATTGGACCTTGCTCGTCGGGCAACTCTGTTTTCAGCTCGTCGGGCATCCTGTGATTCTGTTTCGTCGGGTAACACTGTCTTCTGCTCGTCGAGCATCACTGTGACTTTATCTCTGTATTTACCGATGGTGTGCACTCCATCGGTGTGGTCTATCACTTAGTGAATACTTGACTTTTATGCATTGTTGAAAGCATAACTTCTGTTCCATTGATTCTCTGAAGTCTTTGGCATTATGTCTATGACCATACAGATGATATCAAGTTGACATCAATGACAATACAAACCGTTAACTGATTTAATGTCTTACATTATCTTTTAACTTAACATTATCAAACATCCAATCAGTTACATGTCATTAATCTCTCCCTTTGGCATTGATGGCAACATACTATATTATCACACTATACTATTTCTAATATAATATGAAATACAATTGTTGAGATTCATCAAATTACCAAACAGTTTGTTTTGATAACTGATAAAAATGTCTGACTGTCGGTAAGCTCTGTGGTAGCTTAGATTTGATTCCTGCAGCTTTCTGTGTTTCTTCTTCTGATGTGTTGTGTCTTCTGTTTGTGTCAATTTCTCTCTTTTGACTGTTCTTCTTCTTTTATGTATGTCTGTTGTTTGCAACTGTTATACAAATTCTCTCACTATGAATATGATCTCTCTCTGCTTGGAGTAATCTGATAATGAATAGTTTCTGATGATAATATGGATACATTCTCTCCCTTTGACAACAATGCCAAAACAAATATTTGTCAAATATCTGACATTCTGTCAAACAATTTCTTCTATCCATAACATATTCCTTGAATTTCCCTTATCCATCATCAATATAACAATATGTTCTGATGCTCGGTTCTGATATATACCTTTCTCTATATAGATGTAGCTTTGAAGTTTATTTTTTGCTTGCATCAATTATGAATGATATTCTGATAATATATGGCTGATGCAGCCTTCAGTCATTTTACTGACTGGTAGACATAGGTTTGACTCCTAGTCTTTTTCTCAGGTACTCAAATGTATCCTTGGGCAGTGGCTTGGTGAAGATATCAACCAAGTATTCTTTTGATTGCACATATTCAAGTATGACCTCCTTTTCTTGAACTTGTTCTCTTAAATAATGATACTTGATGGCAATGTGTTTAGTCTTTGCATGCATGACTGGATTCTTGAAAATATTTATTGCACTGGTGTTATCACAATAGATAATTACTGGTTCTATGATCTTCAT
>MU225176.1:1443965-1456140 GCA_018584345.1 Thuja plicata | reverse complement strand
TGTCCAAATCGGACAAACCTTATATGGTTTCTGGGGTTTTTGGGCCTTCTGGACGCAATGGCAGTGTCCGTTTGGGCCCAAAATGCCTCCAAAAATAGAGACCCCCCAGAACCAATAAACAAATGTCGGAAAAACCTCTGAAAGCTTCAAACCCTCACTGCTTCAACAAAGAATGAACAGCCAGCTGCAGAGTGGCTCTGATACCATGTTAGGATTTGATAATCATCAAATCTTCCCAAGAAACCTGCATGCAAACACTGTTACAAGAAAGAAGACAGAAGAGAGAAACAGAAGAGAATCAGCTATGGCGGCCAATAGACCAGAGACAGGAAAATCATCTTAACAGAAAATAAGCTTCTATTAACAGAATGAAATTACAATACAATCTCCTTGATTTGAAATACAAAGCGGTCAATCCTTATAAAGGATACCGAAACCCTAAAAGGGAAACTACTAGGAAATAGAAACTTCCTAAGTCTAACTTAAGCTAAGAGTAGATAACTAATAATTAATTGATTTAATTATTAGCAATACTCGACTACTCTAACATAAGAGGCAATTTCCTCCGTCATTTTCATTACAAATTCCTTATGTTTGCATTGATTATTCTCTGCTCTCTCTGTTTGGGTTGATTATTCTCTGCAGAATCCAGAGCTCTTTTGGAAGATTCTGCTCTTGCTCAGGTTGGTACCCTGTAATACCATTTATTTTGTGCTTTTTTAATATGTTTTTTTTTTTAAATTTAGTGTGTTGTTCACAGTATGCATTGCTTATTTGCATTCAAATTTCAGGTTCTCACATTACACTTTTTTTCAGTTACTTATTTCATGTTTTCAAAAATCAAGTGCATTCAAATACTATTGTTTTGAGTTAGTAAGGTGTTCACATTCTGCATTATTCTAACTACATTCAAATTTCATCTTCTCACATTACATTGTTTTTAGTGAGTTATATCATGTTTTCATTAATAAGGTTATTTCATGTTTTCACTATATGCATTACTTTCATGTCTTCAAATTATTTTATTTTCAATTGAGGGTTTTTGTACGTCCATTTGTTTTATGTATCATAATATAAAATTATTATATGGAATGTCAAATAAATGGAGTACATTGTGGATAATATGATTAAATTTGCTAGTTTAATCATGAAATGTTACTGTGTTCGTTTGCTTTTTTGGTTTCTTATTTTTTTCAACATTTTTTATATTTTCAATCGAGGCTTTCATTCGATCCATGTATTTTTTTATCATACTAAAAATTTATTACATGGACTGTCAAAGAAATAGGGTACATTGTCAATAATATGATTAAATATCCTACTTTAATCATGAAATGTTATTCTATTTATTTGCTTTTACGTTTTGCATGCATTCTTAAGTTGACATTGACTGCAAGCATTTGTCTTACATTACACTATGACATTATTACATGGAATGTAAAAGAAATAGGGTACATTGTCGATAATATGATTAAATCTGCTAGTTTAATCATGAAATATTATTGTATCCATTTGCTTTTATGGTTTCTTGTTTGTTTCAACCATTTCTCTGTATTGAATCAAGGGTTTGAGTCAGTCCATTAGTTTTGTTAATCATACTATCAAATTAATACATGGAATGTCTCTGCATTCTTAAGTATATAATTGACTTTATGAATTTCTCTTTACTCATTGACTCCGTGCATTTTCTCTTTAATAATTGAATGTATGCAATGCCAAACTTACATTGACTCTATGCATTCTTAAGCTTACATTGACTGTATGCATTGTAAGTTTACATTAACTGTGTGCATTGTAATTTTACATTGACTGAATGCATTGTTAATCATATTTACTCCTACCTGTGATATGATAATGAATTGCAGGGTTGGAATTATCTGAAATCATGTCCTTATATGCACTACATATATGAATATATGTACACAGTCACATACATGCATGTGCACATATGTGTATTTATGTGCACGCATACATACATAAATATATAACTGTGTACTTACAGACACATGTATTTGCATACACATATCAATATACCTGAATGATTTAACACACGCTCTTAAATTTAAACAATAAACCCAAGTATGTGGTAATTGGTATACGGTTAATACGTACAAAGTGGTTGTGGCTAAAGTGGGTACTGTGACACCCAAACGAAATTCAAAGACAATAAAAACTGGAAAGAGAAGTATAAGAGTAACTCGCAGCGTGCACTTCACAAATGCAGAGGTGGATGCAGAGGTCAATGTACAAGAAGATTTTGATAATTGTTCTCATGTCAATGCATAAGAAGTTATGGTTAATGCTTATGTCGTCAATGCGAAACATGTTAATGCACAAGAAGGAAATGGAGGGGAGGTGGCCTAAACCAACTTGGCCTCTCCAACCCCAATCAGGCAATGGTCAGTTGCTGACATGGATGTTGCAATTAACAACATCAAAAGTGGCACAATGTCATTGAGAGCTACATCAAATAAGTGGAACATACTCACTTCCATCTTGAGGGTACGGCTGATGGGAACAACAGACACTAAGAGGAGGGGGCCAAAATAGTTTTAAGTGTTGAAGAGGAGGAAGAAGTTGTGCAGCGGTGCAAGGGCATGGAAGATATTGGGCATGGCCTACAAGTGACTCATTTACATACAATTGTTGCTCAAATTACTACAACAAGGGCTAACCCATTCATCAATGGCCTACCAGGGAGATCATGGTGGATAGGTTTCAAACACCGCCACCCAGACTTGACAATTAGAACAATAGAAGGAATGGATATAGACAAGGCTAGCATGCTTCGCTCTTCTATTGTGGCAATTTTATACGACAACTTGGAAACTATGTACAACCTCAACCACTACAGCTCCAGCAGAATTTGGAATGGCAATGAAATAGGTGTGCAAGCTAGGAGGAACTGTGGAATGAGAGTAATTGCACGATTAAGATCCAAAAGATTCTTGCATTATTGGTATTTTTTTGATAGATTATTGGATATTGTGGTACAGTTATACAAAATCACTCATTTGGTTGTCATTGATGTTAACTAAGTTAGTACAGTGTAATAGCCGGTAATATACCACAAGTGAAGTGATGATACAATCGATAAGAAGGTACCACTAAACTTTGGTTAAGTCCAGAAGATCGCACTAGTACATGTCACCCACATTTTCAACCTAAACTTTCGATGAGGCATTATATTTATTTGTCTTGGTCGGATTATACAAGGAAAAATTTGAATTTTTTTTAAGTAATGCCCGTGTTCATCGAAATGTTGACCAACACCCATGTTGGTCATAATTCCGACGAACACAGGCATTACTTATAAAAAAAGAAAGATATATGTTCATTATGTTTCAATCAAAGACCAAGAAGGGCGTAAGAAGTGACACCACGGAGGGTTTCCTTATGCGCGCCAGTAGTCATCAGACCATGGAGGGCGAAAGAAGTGAGGGCTCATAGGTAAGCATGTCTCCCTATATTCCCTTCCAATGTCTCTTATATCTCTAATATAATTATATCCCTGTATTCCCTTCCAATGTCTCTTGAAATTAGTTTACCTCTGAGTTTTGTGGCATCAGATGAAGAAAGCATAGTTGTAAACCCATGAAAACTCTTCCAATAACTAACCTTGAGAGATTCGTTAGAATTTTTAAATCTTGGGTTTTTGTTTGTGTTCATGATGCCTTGTCTTTGTTTATGAATGTCCTAGTGCAATCTCAACCATGCTTTCTTCGGTAACAGTATGTCGAATGGCGTACCCGCCCTCGTAGTGGGAAAATGGGGATGAGGTTAGGGTTTTTGTTTGCATTCAACAAGAGTCTAGTTCTCCTGGATTGTTCTTTCCCCTTGGAGTGTTGCTAAAATGTTTTCCTTTGAGGTCCCAAATATGACGAGTGGAGATCAGCTCCCTGCCCCCAGTCATTGAAATCCCTTCTCTGATACTCAACCTTGCTCTGTTAGTAATAACTGAGAGGGGGGAGGTGAATCAGTGGCCTAAAAAATATTCCAATTAATCAACCCAAAAACTTAGTACCACAATATTAAGCCTCTAGTTATCTTCAGTCCTATAAGATGAATGCATTCAAATATACTTATCAAATTACTACTGCTCAGATTGCTTTGTTAAACCTTATTCTTTATGTTTACCGAATATCAGTCTTTCAATTTTACCGAAAAATAGTAAATTACTTAGAGTATACCGATCAATCCAAATTAGCTATGTGTAATGCAAAACACTAAAGTAATGACTCATAAACACATTGACACGTGGATTTTTAATGTGGAAACCCTGTTAAGGGAAAAACCACTTGGGACAGGTAACCCAAAATTTTCACTCTTCTGAAGTGAGCTCAGTGAAGAGCCAACCTTGTTAAAGGTTGCAAACACACCATTAGGTGTGACCTTGTTAGAGTATTTTAAAAGATTAGTTTGTCACTTGATATCAGGCATTTCTATGTTACCTTCCTTGTCCAAACTCTTCTGGTTTGACAAATGGTATCTGGCATCTCATGTTATCTTCATGATCAAAATTTTTGATACTCCTTGGGATGTATCTTAATATAGAAAGGATCTTTAAATCCTGCTCGGTTAAGAGACTTTCTGAATCAATGGTTAAACTGAAACAACATGATCTGTTCACATATACAACTTATACTTGTAGATTTTTCAGATCTATTGTAAGCTCATTAAACCAATCTGATCCATATATCTTTTCAATACCTTTGCTCCACTTTTGTTCTGCTCGGCGATGGTATGTTCTGTTGCTCAGTGTCCGCATAAATATTTAGCTCTTTCCTCAGCTTGATTGATCAGGACTGTATGAAGTTGTTCTTCATCAGTTTCTCTCCAGCATCCTCTTTTTTATTCACTCCCCTTAATTCTTAATGAATTAAGTTGTCTCTTTATAGACATGATATCACCGTTTCTAGGCTCTTGATTTTCTTGATCTTGGCATGATCCACAATCTTAGCCAATCTGATTTAAAGCATAAATTCATTTTTTATCTCATAGAAATCTTCTTGCCAACTGGACAAAATAGCTTTGAATCCTTTACTTATCTCTGGCTTTATCTTGTCGATGAAAATAATGATAACTACCAGTTAAGTCTATATTTAGCTCTTCCAGCTAGATATTTTGTCATTTCTGAACTCCAGTTAACTTCGGTGTCTTAACTCTTTGATAGCTTTGGTCAACACTCCAGTTCTCCTCGGGCTTCTCCGTCGGGCTTGTCTGTCTGTCAGGTTACACTATGATTTTGGCCGTCAGGTATGCTTGTGATTCTTCTCATCGGTAATGCTCGTTGTGTTTCTTTCTCAGGCATCATAGTGACTTGACTTTCAGTTATCTTTGTTCGTCGAGTTCCACTAGCCATCGGTGTTTGAAGTCACATAGTGAATGCTTGTCTTTTATGCATTACTGAAAGCATAATCTTTATCTGTCTGATTCTCTGAAGTCTTTGACACTTTGATTATAACCAATTAGATTATATCAAGTTGACATCAATGAAAATACAATCCATTAACTGATTTAATGTCTTGCATTATCTTTCTATATTTCGGTGATCAACTTAACATCTTCAAACATTCAATCAGTTACATGTCATCAATCTCTCCCTTTGGCATTGATGGAAACACACTACATTATAATACTATACTATTACTAATACAATATGAAATATAATAGTTTCATCAATCTTTTCTATTGTAACTATTATATATGTCTGGCTTTCGGTAAGCTCAAAATAGCTTAGGTTTGTTTCTTGTAGAATGATCTTCAATCTTCAATCCCTTCATTAGATAGATGTAGCATCTTTTGTCTTTGTTATGATATGTGCTCTGCCTTGACTATTCCTCTTCTTGATAATTTCTTTCTCCTTTGACAAAAATCTCTCCCTTTGTATGAACTCTCTCCCTTTTATACTTCTCTCCCTTAGATGGATATTTCATATGTAATCAATCTCTCTCCCTTTGAATATTGATTACTTCTTCCTTCTGATTCTTGGGAACTTTTCTTCATAGATAATTATAAAATCTTTTCTTATTAATGAGAGAATCTCTCCTTTATGATAATGAATCTCTCTCCCTTATGACAATGAGATAATCTCTCCCTTTGACAACAATGCTAAACAAGTTTCTTCTATATCATCGTTCATCTCTTTATATAATATATTCCTTGAATTTCCCTATCCATCAACAATACAATGTCTCTTGTGTTCGGTGCAGATGTATACCTTACTATGTATAGATATATTTTTTGTTGTTCATTTCAGTGTTTGCATCAACACGAATGATCTTCTGATTATGTGTAGGCTGATGCAACCTTCTAGTCAGCTTATTGACTGATAGACAAGGGTTGGACCCCTAGTCTCTGTCTCAAGTACTCAAATGTATCTTTCGGTAATCGCTTGGTGAATATATTAACTAATCATTCCTTTGATTGAACATATTCCAGTATCACCTCCTTTGCTTGCACTTGTTATCTTAGATAGTGTTACTTGATAGCAATATGCTTAGTCTTAGCATGCATGACTGGATTCTTAGAAATGTTAATTGTGATGACATGTAACTAATTAAATGTTTGAAGATGTTAAGTTGATGATCATCTAAAGCATTAAATCAGTTAATGTATTGTATTTTCATTGATGTCAACTTGATATAATCTGTATGGTCATGGAGATACTGCCAAAGACTTCAAAAAACTCATGAATCAAGGCTATGCTAATCAGTAATGCATACAAGTCTAGTATTCACTAAGTGACTGAATACACCGATGGAGTGCACCCAATAGTCAGAGTAAAAGAACAAAGTCACAGTGTTTCCCGATGAAGAAATACACAAAATTACCGATGAGCAGAGTTACAGTGTTGCCCGATGAGAAAAACACAGAGTAACCTGACAGACAGAATTTCAGTGTTGCCCGACAGAAAAGATAAGGACAGAGATCCTAATGACAACTGAAGTCACACTGATAGAACAATCAATTATCACCGATGACTAACTAAAGTATTGACCGACAGAACAGAGAATTTAGAAAATGACAAAATGCTTAGTTGGCAAGAAGCTAAAGATAGAGTTAACATATACTTATCATTGTTTTAATCATCCAGATAAAGCCGAAGATAAGTAATTGATTTAAAGCTGATTTGTACAGTTGGCAAGAAGATATCTGCGAGACAAATCAGGAGTTATTCTTTAAATCAAATTGGTTGGATTGTTTATCACACCAAGAATCAAGAACCAAGAAACAATGAATATTATGTCTATATAAGAGACGAGCTTAATTCATTTGAAAGAGGATTAAGGGGAGTAAACAAAAAGAAGATGCTGAAGAGAAACTGATGAAGAAAAACTTCATGCAATCCTGATCAAACAAGTTGAAGGAAGAGCTAAGGAATTCTACAGACATCGACGAACAGTGAGCACAACATCACAGAGCATAAAGTGTGGAGCACAAGGATTGAATTGATACATTGGTCAGAGAGGTATTGTACTTAAATAGATCTGAAAATCTGCAATTTAAGTTGCAATATGAACATGTCATAGTGTTTCAGTTTAACCATTGAAGCATCAAGTCTCTTAACCAAGCAGGACTTAACAGTCTTCTATATATTGAGGTGCATCTCAAGGAGTGCCAAAAAGGTTGAATCATGAAAGTAGCATTAGATATGCCCGATGCCTATTGACAGTCTAAGAAAGAGGTTGATTCAAGGATGGTAGTATTAGATGCCCGATACTAAGTGACAACCTCTATGTATAAAATCCTCTAACAAGGTCACACCTAACAGTGTGTTTGTAACCTTTAACAAGGTTGGCTCCTAACAGGGCTCACTTTAGAAGAGTGAAAATTTGGGGTACCGGTCCTAGTGATTTTTTCCCTTAACAGGGTTTCCACGTTAAAATCCATGTGTTATGTGTGTATGATTCATTTCTTTATTGTTTTGTATCTTACATAATTCATTCTGAATTTATCGGTATACTCTGCATATTTACTATATTTCGGTAAATAGATGACTGCTTATCGGTGAACACACAGAAGAAGGTTTAAACAGAGCAATCTGACAAGTAGTAAATTGATATAAGTTATTCAAGATGTTCATCTTGTAGGACAAAAGATAACTCGAGATATAATTTGTGGTTATAAGTTTAAAGGGTTGATTTAAGGATTAATTTTTGGGGCCACTAATTCACCCCCCCTCTCAGTTATTACTAACAAATTGCACTGTTATTATCACAATAGATAATTACTAGTTCAAGAATCCTCATATTCATACCTTCCAGCAACTATTTGATCCATGCAATATTGGAGCAATTTGCAGTAGCAGCCACATACTCTACTTTTGCAGTAGACTGAGAGATGCATCATTGCTTCTTGATGATCCATGTGACAAGTCTGTCACCCATGAAGAATGCTCTTCGAGTTGTGCTCTTTTGGTCATCAATGTTTCCAGCCCAATCAACATCTATATAGACTTGTAGCTCAAATTTTCCTTCTCTTTCATACCATAATCCATATTCCTCGGTGTTCTTCAGATATCTCAAAATTCTCTTGACAGTAGTCATATGTGATTCTTTGGGATTAGCAGAGAATCTTGCAACTATTCCAACTGCATGTGCTATATCTGGTCTTGTGTGAAAAACATACATTATTTTGCCAATAATTGATCTATACAAGGTTTGATTTACCTCATTTAATTTGTCTTCTTTTGTCAGCTTACATCTGGTAGCCATAGGTGTTCCAACTAGTTTGGAATCTTCCATCTTGAATATCTTCAGCACTTCCTTGATGTATTTGGACTGAGTGATATATATGCCTGCATCTTATTGAAGAATTTGTAGACCAAGAAAGAATTTGATCTTCTTAAACATAGACATTTCAAACTCTCTGCTCATTTCATTAGCAAAGGATTTGCATAACATTTCATTTCCCCTAAAAATGATATCATCAACAAAAATTTCAGCAATCAGAATATTACCATCGGTATCTTGTTTTAAGTACAGATTGTTATTTTCACTAGTTCTTACAAATTTAATGCTAATGAGATAGGAGTGAAGTCTTTCATACCAGGATCTAGGTGCTTGTTTCAATCCATACAAGGCTTTATGTAGTCTACATACCATGTTTCTCTTGTCTGGATCAACAAGCCCTTATGGTTGTTCAATGTATACCTCTTCTTCCAGTATTCCATTTAGGAATGCAGATTTGACATCCATCTAGTATACCTTGAATCCTTTGAATGCAGCATAAGAAAGTAAGATTCTAACTCCTTCTAGTCTAGCAATGGGTGCAAAGGTTTTTCCATAATCAATACCTTCTTCTTGTGCATACCAATTGCATACTAACCTTGCTTTGTTTCTTGTGACCTCTCCATTCTCATTCAGCTTGTTTCTGAATATCCATTTGGTAGCGATGACATTCTTGTCATCTGGTCTTGGTACTGTTGGGATTAATGGGAAGTATGTACTGAGAGGGGAGGGGTGAATCAGTACCTTTAAAACTTTTTGTATCCTTTAATCAATTAACATTTTTAATCAATTGTATATCCATTCAATCTGATCCATACTATCTTGATGTGGGTTATATCAATTCATAACATTAACATACATGTGAACATTCATATAAACATTCATGAAAGTAATTTGACACATAACACAAGATATGATATCGCAGAAAACTCCTGTTAGGAAGTAAAAACTGTAGTGGGGATGGCACCCACAAAATCTTTAGTATTTGTAGATTGGAAGGGGCCAGTTAAGGCT
This sequence comes from Thuja plicata, assembly GCA_018584345.1. Lineage (NCBI taxonomy): Eukaryota > Viridiplantae > Streptophyta > Pinopsida > Cupressales > Cupressaceae > Thuja > Thuja plicata. The sequence goes on along the minus strand of MU225176.1, from coordinate 1,446,394 downwards.
TACAATTTGATCACTTCTGATGATCTACCCTGTTAAGAGTATCGGTGGAGACCTGTTAAAGTCTACTCTGTTAAGAGCTTTAGCAACACTATTGAGTGTGCACTCGGTTAAGATATTTGTAGTTGGACTATTAAATCCACCTTCCTTGAAAGGATTTTTACACTTTGCTCCACTTTTTAGAATGATAAAAAATTACAACTTGACCTGGTAAATGCAATCTCTTATTGTTGATACAGATCCAATTTAGTTTACATGAAAAATATTATCACCTAATTGTGATTGAATAATACCTCTGATTCTCGGTATCCTCTTTTCTTGGTTCTGATAACCAAATTCACCTTTTGTTGTTCTTGTTCTTGAAACTCTCAATCTGATCCATAGATGTGCTCATTTCCTTCTTTCATGTTATCCTCTCTCTTCACATCCTTTTTTCATCCGTGTATAATGAATGATTGCATCATCTAATTATAGATGGATTGACTTGATTACGTTTCGAGAAAAATAATGTTAACTCTAAGATCAGGTTTACAACTTGTACCTAGATCTCCTAGTCTATGTGTTTTAAATCAGTTAGACTGATTAAAGCACTTATATTCATGTATCTTCTCCCTAAAGAAATGGATTTAAAAATAAATAAAATATCCTATAAATAGAATATTCTTGCTTTATCTGACGTGGAAGTCGGATCCACTTTTTGTGGGCCACAACTGACTTCCAGTTTCTGTCTGTCTGTTATGCTCTGACTATCCTTTAGTTTTGTTCTGTCGGTTTCACTTTAACTGTCTCATCGGTCTGCATTGTATCTTGCATGTCGGGTTCCTCTTTATCTTTCTGTCTTTGTATTTTCGTTTTACACACTAAGTTGTGTCGTTGGTTCTCTTTGTACTTAGTCATCTTCGGTGATATCTTAATATCTGATCTTTGGTTTGCTCTGTCCTATCTTTCAATGTATGCTTACCGAAAGTGTTGTTTGCATACTAATGGAAAATTAATGTCATCAATCTCCCCCTTTGACATTAGTATAAAAAACTAATATGTGCAAAATACTAACAAAATGTTAAGTATATACAACATATATAATCCTTAGTCATTTAATGACTCCCCCTATGTATATGTTGGTATAACTGTACATATGATATCTTTGTTCATCTGAATATATATCATTTTCCCCTTTTGTACAGTATAGTACTCATATTCATTTTCCCCATATACATATCATATTCCCCCTTTTTTTATATTAAAGGCAAAGGTGATTACCTTATAGTTTATCAAAAATGTGGGAGTGTGAAGACTTCATGTCTTCCATCATTTTCTCCCATTGTTCTTTGATGTTCTCCAAAGCCATGTGCTCGAGTGTGATCTTGGAGTGCATGTCATAGATGTTGTCTGCTACAGACATCTTTGGAGTTGCTATTAGTTGCCTTGTTGAACTGATGTGTTGTTGGAGCAGTGTAAGGTTTGGTAGAAGTTGAGCTTGGAGCTCAGTTACTTCTTCCCTAAAGTGTGTTTCTGCTTCCCATATTTCTTGCCTTAACCTTTTGATCTCAATTATTTTCTCATAATGCAACTTAATTGCATTGTCTCCATCAGTGGTTAAGCTTTTTGCACTGTTTGCCAAATCTGTATCCAGCTTTGCAATGTTGTCACTATGTTCTTTAGTGAACTTGTCTATTGTGCTCAATTTTTGAATCAAGGTTGTAGCTTCAGTTATGATTGGGTCTAATTTAGTGATCAATTATGATAGCTTTACCTTATTTATCGCCACTTCTTGGTTGATGTTCTCAATGAGCTTTTGTTACTACTTCAGCTCTACTCTCTCCTCAATTGCGTTCTCAGCATCTATATTCTGAGTTGTTATTGCATTGGTTAGAGTGGCTAATTGATCTAGTATTGGATTGTTTTGATCAATATCAACATCAGGTACAATTTGGTGCAAAATGTCCCGTGTTGTCTCCAGTACCATGGAGTCCCTGTGATGTTTCTTCAGCTTCACTTGTAATGCCTTTCGTTGGCATAGTTCTCCATATTCTTGTAATGATTCAAAATCAAGTGTAGATGGGTCACACTTTGGTATTTCTATTAGTTCATCCAAGGTGAGTTTTGTATGCACCCTAAAATGGTCGCCTAAACTATGGGCCCCATTTATCATTTTATCAATTTATCAAAATTCTTGAATCAATGCTTTACAACATTTTCAATTCAAATCAATTTCCTTGATCAAATCGTAATTAATTTAATTATTTCAATATTTCCTAAGGTTTGATCATTTTTTTAATAATATTATTTAATTAAAAGAAAACACCTCTTTTTATTAAATGAAATAATCTTATTTAAATAAAAGAAAATATCTCTTAAATGAAATAATCTTATTTAATTAAAATATCCCTTTTTAATTAAATAATTTTATCTTATTTAATTAATATCCCTCT
>MU225176.1:1384968-1427175 GCA_018584345.1 Thuja plicata | reverse complement strand
AGAGCGAAAAAGGTGATAAAGGCCCAAAATTGCTCCAAAAGGGCCAAAAATGCCTCCAGGGGCTAAAAAAATAGGTCTCCAGGCGCATGGCGCGCGCCGGGGGCTTAACTAGAGCCCTCGGTCGGTCATGTGACCGGGCGCCGAGCATAGAATCCCGCGGGGGCTGAAGAACCCGCCGGGCGGCGGGTTAGCCGGGCGGCGGCGGCGGTGTTGGGAACCGGGCGCCCGTCGGTGGAGCAGCTTCTGTATAAAGTGGAGAGCGCAGGAACCGAGCGGAGGAGCCGCGGAGGAGCCACCGGGAGGAGCCACGGGGTGGCGGAGCAGGGGCCGCAGAACAGACAGGAGGAGCCCGGGCCGGGAGGCGGCGGGAAAGAGCGGTGCGAGCCGGAGTAACCGCGGTGTGGGCTGGGTGGGCGGCCGGCCACCGACCTGCTGCGGTGGCGCGGCGGCGTCCAAAAAATTTTTGAACTGACTGCGTATTAAAAACCCAGGAAAACCTTTGAAATAAGGGTTTTTTTTCAATTTTTTCTCGGTTTTCGTGCCCGTTCGGCACTGGAAACCAAATTTTTTTTGCCTCGGTGCCAACTTGTCCAAAATGGACAAACTTTATGTCAATTCTAGGGTTTTTGGGCCTTCTGGACGCAATGGAAGTGTCCGTTTGGGCCCAAAATGCCTCTAAAAATAGAGACCCCCTAGAACCACAAAAAGAAGTTGAAAAAGCTTTTGAAACCCTCACTGCTTCAACCAAGAACGAACAGCCAGCTGCAGAGTGGCTCTGATACCATGTTGAGATTGCTAAAATGCAATGCAACCAAGAACGCCTGCATGCAAATACTATTACACAGAAGAAGAAGACAGAAGAGAGAAGGATCAGAAGCTATGGCGGCCGATAGGCCAGAGATTGAAAAAGCATGTTGCAAGAAATGATATTCTATTAACAACAATAATGAAATTACAATCTCCTTATCGAAATACAAAGAGGACAATCCTTATAAAGGATGTCGAGACCCTAAAAGGGAAACAACTCAGAAAAGGAAACTTTCCTAAGTCTAACTTAAGCACTAAGGAGTAATTACTAAAGATTACTCTAACAATTTCCTTCTCATTCTTCAAAGCAAATGTTTAACTAGAGTAAAGACTATCCAATAGTTCTCTTGGTACATGATTTCCTTCAAACTGAATTGGTATATATTTAAACTTGTACATTTTTTCTATGATGGCATCCTCTACTTTATTTTGATCTTCTGGATCTAATTTCAACCATCTTCTAATCTTTGAATGTGTAATAGATCCAGAATTTGCAATAGATTTGCATGTCATCAATAGATTCAGGAGCTTGTACCTTGACACTTTCTGCCTCTACAACTTCATCTTTCTCAGTATCTTCTATATCCTCTCAAGTTCTAATGAACTTCCTTCCTCTTTTGTTTTTCCCTCTCTTCAGTGTGGCAACTTTCCTCTTTTATGTCCTGACCTTTCCTTTTTTCAAAGGCGAAGGAGTAGAATCCTTTGATATTTGGCTTCTTTTCCTAGAAGCAGTTGTTGTCCTTGGCTTCTTAGTTGGTGGAGGAGGTGGTGAATCTGACTCTGTTTCCTTGGAGTCATCCTTTCCTTCATCTTTACTGATAGATAAATGTTCTTCAGTTTCTTCATCTTGTTTAGCTTCTTCATCCTGTTCGGTTTCTTCTTTAGTTGTCGACAGTATCTTTTTGAGACTCTTCACCATCTTGTCCTTATTTCTAACAATTTTCTTAACAACCAGGCCAAATTTTATTCTTGTCTTGGCCTCTTCATACATTCCAAATTTGGGTTGTTTCTTATCCAATGGTTCATTGATCAAGGCATCAATTGCCTTAGTTGCAAGATCAATGTTTATTTCATACTCCAATGGTTGTAACCATATTGTCCTTGGTACAATAGGCTTGATATATGTATTGTTTGTATCAATCATGAAGCATATCTCATCTTTATACTTCTCAATGAGTTGTTTGGGGATTCTTACCCTCTTTTTCATTCGTTCTTTGAATACATTGAAGTATTCATCCATGATTGTTTCAAAGTTATCTCCCAGTGTGGCTATGTGCTCACTGATTTGCATGGTGACCGGTTTGGTGTTGTCCCATTTCACATCTCCTACTGATGGGAATGTTTCTTGAAAATAGAAGAAAATACACATTATGAGTGAGCCAAAATTACATGTGTTTGACTTCGCATTCCTGATAGTCTTTAAGTTATCTTTCAACTGATTCAGGATTAGTTCAAATAAATCCAATTGTGTTCCCTTCTTCACAATTTTGTACATTGTGTCCACTGCACTTGATTTTATGTCGTTCAATCTATTGGCTTGGAAGAATTTGTAGCCTAGAATGCATGCACCGAACTTGATCTCATCATCGACTATGGTAGTAACTTTCATTCCTCTGCCATCCCATTTGGCTCCTGTCATCTTCTCAGTCTTGGCCTTAAGTGGATGCTTTAGTGCCTTTACTTTCTCAGTTACGGGGTAACCAGTGACTTCATGGATAACATCTTGGGTTATCACCTTCGGTTCATCAAGCCATACCTTGTTGTTATGCATTCGTCTTAGCACTAACTAAATCCATTCGGTTTTGAAAACCTTCAGGAACATTAGGGAATTAGTGAGCCCTTTTACTTCTATATGCTTGTGTTCATCTTTTAGCATTTCATCTTCGTTGCACAACTTCTTATAAGCTTATTCAACTTCTAAAGTGTATGAAAGATCGAACATCTTCCATGAGTAAAACCCTAGCTGGTATGCGTGAAAATACTCCAATGTCATCAGGTTGTGAGGCAACCTCAAGATGGATCTTGTAGCTAGGTTCCTCACATGCCAAATTCTTGATGAGATTGAACTAATCCTTCTTTGTGTTCTTGGATTTCACGGTTCTTGATGTCAAGGCCATTTTCAAATTTAGGGCTTCCTGTGAAATGCGTGAAAATAGAGTTGTCAATTCTGTAGAACTTACTATATACTCTTGCAATGATTCTTGATCTGCTTTGGAGTGTTGTGTGTCGATTCGTGGTCACTCTGTGGCTTAGTTTCTTTCTGCTCAAAAATCACCTTGGTCACTCTACTCTTGGTCATCGTGAACAATGAGTTGTTTCGTTGCCCTATTTATAGTTGTTGCCCTAAAATGCATATCATGAATGCTTACCAACTCCTCGGTGTATGAAGATGGAGTTTTTCAGTGAAGACTTCACTTTCCCTTCGGTGACAATCATAACATTTCAGAGCAGTCATTATTCTACTTGCTTTTACTGACGGGTTTCGGTGTCTCAAACAACTTGTTCACTTTGCTTGTTTACCAACGAGGCTCAGTTTATACTTAGCAAATTTTGCTTTTAACCGATGCTTCTCGGTAAGTATAGGCAGTCATGACTTTGAGTGTGTACCGACAGATTTTGGTATATATGCCCGAAAGCATAGTTATAATAGATTTTAACAAGTAATGCCATGATGCATCTTTACTTATTCTAATTTGGTATTATATCAACATATTATGGGACTGATGTAAAATAATAACTTGGGGAATGCAATTCCATACTTACTTGTTCTTCTTAGGTGGGGGTGGTGATGTCACTGGATCCATTGGATGGGGTATCACCATTTGCATTGCTCTTTCCAGCTTCATCATTGTTTGAAGATCTTCTCCACATTTTGTATCTTGCCCTCTTGATGTCTTCAATGGTGTTTCCATTGGGATATGTGTGTGTCTCTGTCATTCAGTCTCTGCAGTCTTTCTTGAGATGACCAACTTTATGACAGTGTAAGCATGCCATTCAGGGGTTAGTCTAGCCTCTAGACTTTCAAGTCCATTGTCTCATATAGTTTACAGCAATGTTACCATATCTTCCACATGTTGTACAATTTTTCCAAGTGTTGTAATCCCATATATACTGGTTACCGACTCTTTTCAATTGATAGGGAGTTTCTTGACCTTTAGGCTTCCATGCTTTCCTTTTCTTTTTCCAACATTCAATAGTTGTGTGCCTATTCCTTTTTCAAATAGGATAGTACTTGTCCATGTAGGTTTCCTTCTTTGGTTGTTTCATCTTAGACTTACATTCATATGCTTTATGGCCTTTCTTGTTACATTTATAACAAAATCCTATGAATGAAGATGTAGATTTAGGAATACCTTTCATTTTGCCTCTGCATACATTTGATGTATGGCCTTGCTTTCCCAAGTGATTGCATGTAAGCTTTCTTGGCCTTGAATTTGTATAGACATTCTTTGGATCAGTTTGATTTGATGATTCTCCATTCTCGGTAAAACCTAGACCATTGTTGTTGTTGAATCTTCATTGTCCTTCAAGAAAATCATCTATTCTTTTATTGCTTTCTTCAACTTTCTTGATAATTTCATTATGTTGCTGAATTCTTATTTCGTGTTTCAACTTTCCATTCTCATCCCTCAGTTCACTAATAGCTTCTATTCTTTCAATGAGTTCAACATTTAATATGTTTGCCTCTTGACTCATAAGAATAATTTGATTTGTAACCTCATGGTGATGCTCTGTAAGTTTTTGTATTTCAAACTCTTTTTCTTGTATATTTTCTATGATCTTTCTTCTATCATCAATAGCTAGTGTTCTTTCTTGCTCAGCTTGTCTAGCATTGTTCATGACATCAATCATCCTTACCATCTGTGTCTTTTGACTGATTTGCAGAGATTTAACTTGTCCAGCCAGATGTAGATTAATTTCAATTAGGCTTGTGATGCTTTCTTCGGATGTATCTGATGCCTTGCTTGTAGTTGATCCTGAAGACTCAAATAAATCTGGTATCTCTTCCTCATGATAATCTGTCTCATTACAACGAGATGCCGTATTCTTTTTTTCATCTAGCAGCTGTCTCATATTGATTCTAGCTTCTTTATATTGTTCATAGAACATCTGAATTTCAAGCTTCTTATTCTCAATATTTTTATCAAGTTTGTACTTCTCCATTGAATTATCTTTTCTCTTAAGCCTTTAATCTTTCCAAGAAGAGACTTAGCTCTGATACCAATTGTTGGGATTAATAGGAAGTATGTACTGAGAGGAGAGAGGTGAATCAGTACCTCTAAAACTTTTTGTATCCTTTAATCAATTAACCTTTGTAATCAATTGTATATCCATTCAGTGTGATCTATACTATCTTGATGTGAGTTATATCAATTAATAACATTAACATACATGTGAACATTCATAGAAACATTCATGAAAGTAATTCGACACATAACACAAGATATGATATCGCAAAAAACTCCTATTAAGAAGTAAAAATTGCGGTGGGGATGGCACCCACAAAATCTTCACTATCTTCAGATTGGAAGGGTTGGTTAAGGCTTATAATTTGATCACTTCTGATGATCTATCTTGTTAAGAGTATCGGTGGAGACCTATTAAATTATACTTTTTTAAGATCTTTAGCAACACTGTTGAGTGTGCACTCGGTTAAGAGATTTGTAGTTGGACTGTTAAAGCCACCTTCCTTGAAAGGATTTTTACACTTTGATCCACTTGTTAGAAATAGAAAATTACAAATTGACCTGGTAAATGCAATCTCCTATTGCTAATACAGATCCAATTTAGTTTACATGAAAAATATTATCACCTAATTGTGATTGAATAATACCTCTTATTCTTGATATCCTCTGTTCTTGGTTCTGATAACCAAATTCACATTTTGTTGTTCTTGTTCTTGAAAATCTCAATCTGATCCATAGATGTTCTCATTTCCTTCATTCATGTTCTCCTCTCTCTTCACATCCTTTTTTCATCCATGTATAATGAATGATTACATCATCTATTTATAGATGGATTGACTTCATTAAGTTTTGAGAAAAACAATGTTAACTCTAAGATTAGGTTTACAACTTGTACCTATATCTCCTAGTCTATGTGTTTTAAATCAGTTAGACTAACTAAAGCACTTACATTCATGTATCTTGTCCCTAAAGAAATGGATTTAAAAACAAATAAAATATCCTATAAATAGAATAAGCTTGCTTTATCTAACGTGGAAGTCAGATCCACTTTTTGCAGGCTACAACTGACTTTCGGTTTCTGTCTGTCAGTTATGCTCTGACTGTCCTTCAGTTTTGTTCTATTGGTTGGACTTTAACTGTCTCATTGGTCTACACTATATCTTGCATGTTGGGTTCCTCTTTATCTTTCTGTCTTTGTATTTTTGGTTTACACACTAAGTTGTGTTGTCGGTTCTCCTTGTACTTAGTCATCTTCGGTGATCTCTTAATATCTGATCTTTAGTTTTCTCTATCCTATCTTTCGGTGTATGCTTACGGAAAGTGTTGTTTGAACACCAATGGAAAGTTAATATCATCAGGTAATACTATCCATGTACTGTTCTTCTCAATCTGTTCTATTTCTTCATTCATAGCACTGATCCATTCTTCATTCTCAAGTGCAGTATTAATAGATTTAGGCTCAAAACCATAAAGTAAACATCTAGTGTTTAGTGACTTACTTCTTTTTCTCATTCTAGCCTTCTTGTCTCCTATGATTTGATTCTATGGATGATGTCTTCTGACATACTTGGCAAGTTTTCATTCAGGTCTGTGTTCATCATTCTGATCATCTTCTTGACCTTCGTTCTAATCTCCATCGCTCGGAACATCATCTTGAGGATTTTCTTGATTTTTCAGTAATCACAGCTTGATGCTCAGGTGCAATGTTTTGTTTCTCGGGAGTGATACATTATTTCTCGGGTAGAGTTTTAGGTTATGTATAAACAAACCTATTGTAGTCCTCTGGTTCTCTTCTTCTTTCCTTATCATTCTTTTTTGCAAATTCATCTATTTTCACATTTTCACTTTCAATGATCTTGTTAGATGACTTGTTAAGACATTTATAAGCCTTGTTTTTGGTTGAATACCCTAGAAAGATACCTTCTTCAATTTTGGAGTCAAGTTTTATATTTCTATCACCTTTCAAAATATAACATTGACTACCAAAGATTCTGCAGTAACTTACATTGGGTGTATGACCATACCAAAGCTCATAGGGTGTCTTGTTTGGGTCCTTTTTCAGTTGTACTCTATTTAATGTGTAGACAGCAGTACTGACAGCTTCCCTCCAGAAAGTTTGAGTGATGCTCTTATCAATCATCAATGTTCTTGCACAGTCAACAATTGATTTGTTTCTCCTTTCGACAATTCCATTTTGCTATGGTGTTCTCGGTGCAGAAACCTGTCTTTTAATTCCATGATCATTGCAATAGTTAGTGAATTCATCTAAAGTAAATTCCCCTCCTCTATCTAACCTTAAGCATTTCAATTTCTTATCAATTTTTTTTTCTACCATAACCTTATACCATTTAAACATCTTGAATGCTTCTGATTTATCTTTTAAGAACATAATTGTCATCATTCTAGAATAATCATCAACAAAGAGAATAAAATACCTATCTCCATAGTAACTCTTTGTCCTCATGGGTCCACATAGACTAGTATGGACTAATTCTAGGATTGCATTATATGTATGGGTTTTACTCTTGAAAGTAGACTTTGTCATCTTACCTTTTTGACAATTCTTGCACATGATATGCTCGGGCTTAGTCATGCTTGGTAAGCCTCTGACATTCCTTTTTTTTGCTTATCTTTATCATGTTTTCAAAATTCACATGACACAATCTTTTGTGCCACAACCATATGTCTTCATTTCTATCCATTAAACAAGTGATGTTAATTTCACCAAGATAGAAAAGGTTACCTTTTGTCTGCTCGCCAGTTTCGATCAACCTTCCCAATTCATTTAAGATCTTTGCCTTCTTATTTTCAAATGCCACTCAGTGACCTGTATTATTCAGCTATGAAACACTTAACATATTATAATTTAGTCCTTTTACCCAGTAAGCATTTTCACATTTGATCAGGTTATTCAAAATTATAGTTCCTTTACCTTTGACTGGACAAGGTGTATCATTTCCCATTCTTACTGAACCACCATTATAGTATTCAAAAGTCTCAAACTTTTGTTTATCACTGGTCATATGGTGAGTGCAGCCACTATCTATGATTGAGACATCATTCTTACAAACCTTAGATATGAGTGCAATTTCTAAATACCTTTCTTCTTCTTCATCTGAATCATCCTTCATGGCTACAAATACCATCTCAATGTATTCTTCTAATTTGGTGTCAGTGTCATTAGCTCTGTTATCAGCTAGGTAACAAACTTTCTTCCCTTTGTCCTTGTAGTCTTAGGTATCTCTCTTGTCAGATTGTCGGTTGCTTCAGTAATATCTATTATCACCTCTATCAAACTTCTTCACATATGATCTGTCATTACTTCTGTCATCTTTTCTTCTGTTTGGGCATCTTGCAGCAAAGTTTCCAAGCTCTTTACAATTGAAACATACAAGTGGTAATTTACCTTTGTATCTACCTTTGCCTCTCTGCAATCTTCTTGCCATTAGTGCTTCAATCTCATCAAGTCCTTGATCCTCATTATCACTTTCACTATCATTGCTAATAGCATGTCTATGACTTGAATTACTTATTTTCAAAGAAGATTTGAATGCATATTCTATAAATGGTAAGACACTATTATCAAAGTTATTCATCTCAAATGAAATCAGTCTACCAATCAGACTATCTAGAGTAACTGTATTGTTTGCAACTGCTCTCATTTCTTGACTAGCAGAAACTCTAATAGCATATACAGACAGTAATGTTCTTAAGATTTTACTTACCATTGTCTCCTCTTCAATTACACCTCCAACTCCTCAGATAGCATTGACTACCTCTTTGATTATGTAGCTATACTAAGTGATATTTTCTCATTCTTTCATCCTTAGGTCATCAAACCTCCCTCTTAGGCTTTATGCCTTGGCTCTTAGTACATTAGCACCTCCTCCATGTACCAACTTCAACTTATCCCACATTTTCTTTCCAGAGGTGCAAGTTTTGACATCTTCAAACTGAGCATCAAAGAGTGATGAGGCAAGTTCTATCATCATGCAATTATGCTCATGATTTTCTCTTAATTGCTCAAGAGTGTGTGGTCATGTAGGCCACACATATTTAGTATCAAGGTGTTGAGTAACATCATTACCAATACCTGATAGGTGGAGTGTTATTCTGATTTTCCATGATGCAAAGTTGTCTTTATTCAACTTGGTCACATCTCGTTTGTTAATCTTGTGATCTTTTGCTTGAGCTGTTAAACTCCCTTTCTAAGCATACAAGTTCTGATACCAATTGTTAGTAATAAATAAGAGGGGGGGGGTGAATCAGTGGCCCCAAAAATATTCTAATTAATCAGCCCAAAATATTAGTACCACAATATTAAGCCTCTAGTTATCTTCAGCCCTATAAGATGAATGCCTTCAAATATACTTATCAAATTACTACTGCTCAGAGTGCTTTGTTAAACCTTAATCTTTATGTTTACCAAATAGCAGTCTTTCAATTTTACCAAAAAATAGTAAATTACTTAGAGTATACCGATCAATCCATATTAGCTATGTGTAATGCAAAACACTAAAGTAATGACTCATAAACACATTGACACATGGATTTTTAATGTGGAAACCCTGTTAAGGGAAAAACCACTTGGGACCGATAACCCAAAATTTTCACTCTTCTGAAGTGAGCTCGGTGAAGAGCCAACCCTATTAAAGGTTACAAATACACTATTAGGTGTGACCTTGTTAGAGGATTTTAAAAGATTAGTTTGTCACTTGATATCAGGCATTTCTATGTTACCTTCCTTATCATGACTCTTTTGGTTTTTCAAATGGTATATGGTATCTCATGCTATCTTCATGACCAAACTTTTTGATACTCCTTGGGATGTATCTCAATATAGAAATGATCTTTAAATACTGCTTGGTTAAGAGACTTTCTGAATCAATGGTTAAACTGAAATAGTATGATCTGTTCACATATACAACTTATACTTGCAGATTTTTAGATATATTGTAAGCTCATTAAACCAATCTGATCAATATATATTTTCAACACCTTTGCTCCACTTTTGTTCTTCTCGGTGATGTTATGCTCTGTTGCTCGGTGTCCACAGAAATCTTTAGCTCTTTCCTTAGCTTGATTGATCAGGACTGTATGAAGTTGTTCTTCATCAGTTTCTCTCTAGCATCCTCTTTTTCATTCACTCCCCTTAATTCGTAATGAATTAAGTTGTCTCTTTATATACATGATATCACCATTTCTAGGTTCTTGATTTTCTTGATCTTGGCATGATCCACAATCTTAGCCAATCTGATTTAAAGCATAACTTCATGTTTTATCTTGTAGAAATATTCATGCCAACTGGACAAAACATCTTTAAATCCTTTACTTATCTTTGGCTTTATGTTGTCGATGAAAACAATGATAACTACTAGTTAAGTCTATATTTAACTCTACCAGCTAGATATTTTGTCATTTCTGAACTCTTGTTAACTTTGGTGTCTTAACTCTTTGATAGCTTCGATCAACACTCCAGTTCTCCTCAGGCTTCTCTACCGGGCTTGTCTATCCATTGAGGTTGTCTGTCCTTCGAACTTATCTATCCATCAGGTTACACTGTGATTTTAGCTATCAGTATGCTTGTGATTTTTCTCATCGGGTTTCTTGCTCAGGCATCATAGTAACTTGACTTTCGATTATCTCTATCCATCGGGTTCCACAAGCTGTCGGTGTTTGAAGTCACATAGTGAATGCTTGTCATTTATGCATTACTGAAAGCATAATCTTTATTTCTCTAATTCTATGAAGTCTTTGACACTTTTATTATAACCAATTAGATTATATCAATTTGACATCAATGACAATACAATCCATTAACTGATTTAATGTCTTGCATTATCTTTGTGTATTTCAGTGATCAACTTAACATCTTCAAACATTCAATCAGTTACATGTCATCAAGCTCTATTTTGTATGTGGACTCTATGGCCTAAAGCTTGAAATCTCTCACGTCTGTGTCGCATAATGTTTTGTCTTCTTTGATTCCAAAAAACACCATTTTCTTCGCATTGAGGAGCCCATCCCTAGTCTCCACGATCTCAATCCTTCCACTACCATTTTCCCTGGTTCAGGATTCCTTTTCTATCTCTCCCCATGCATGTTAATAAAAAATTGAATTTATTTAATTAAAGAAATTTGGACTGATTTAATTCATGTCATAAAATTACAAAAGAATCAGTACAACAAAATTATGTAAAAGAATACAATTTCCTTACATTAATAAACCAAAACAAATAAATCGTTGGACAAGTCCAAAAATTGGAAATGCATAATAAATTATTTATTGGAGATAAAATCCTGGTAGAGAATTAAACATTTAACATCAGACATAAATGGATGCATGATCTGCGAGAATGAATCATTCTCTCTGTGTGGGATCGAAATCATTTTTAAGAACATAAAAGTCTGATTTTTGTGCCACATCATCTAGAAAAGCAGCATGTAAACGTATTAGCAGGGTTGTTGTATTGGCTATAGTCCCCATTACTTTGGCACTTTGGCACTGTTAGATGCAATTGAATCTGCTCCCAATCACATTCTACTTTAGTTCAGAACACTTTGCATTGAACACCTTTATCTTTGTGCAAATATTGTTAGGGATGATACAATTTATTAGTCAATATTGGAAGAACCTTCTTCTCAATAATATTACAATATTATGGGATTAGACATAATGAATTTTAATTTAAGTAGAATGGTTTGTGTGGCCTATTGTAGTAGATTTACCTATGCAAATTTTTTAAATGAATTTTAAAGTTAAATAAGAATGGTTTGCTTGGTCTATTGTAGTAGACTTACCTGTGTGGATTAGTTATCATATGGATTTCTAACTTTAATGTAATATATCATCAATGTGTTTAGATTGATGTTTACATGCAAAGTAATATATAAGACATATCAAAGTATCTTTATATCTTATTAGTTATTGTGCATGTAACTTGAGTTGTTTCATCCCTTATAAATATGAGAAATAACAATGAATATATATAGAAAAATAGACAATATAGCACCATAACATCAAATGGATAAGACAATAACATCAAATGTATAAGACAATGCTAAGAGAAGGAGTTGGGAATGAAGGAATCAGTGCAATATAGAGTAAAAGTTCTGTAGTAGTGTAAATTCAGTCACAATAATATACAAATAATTGTTGATAAAGACACATGAATTTGAAAGAGTAATAGTAGATGATTCTTTTTAAATGATGCTTTTTTTTTCATAACATTTCTTATTCTAAATTTTAGTTTATTCGAATAAAAGTATTCTTCATGTATTCACAAGAATAATTTGACATATGTTTCATGGAATTTGTTAACTTGCTCACCTAAACTTTATTCCATCTCTACATATCACAAGGATCTAGACCTATTTTACAAATTTCACCATTTATTTCTTCGGTTCAAAGTTGTGGGTGTTGAAATGACTTGGGAAAACCATCTCAATGCAATTTTGAACCTCTAATTTTTCAATTTAAAATCTTTGATTGACCCATGTCTCTCTTTGCCACTAGCTATTCTGAGTTCATTAAAGTGTAAATTATTTGAAATGACATGTTAAGTTGGTGTATTTAGTGACTAACCCTAATTCATTTGAATCATCTATAGATTATCAAAGACAATTCATACAAGAGCATCATATTATATCCTAACTATATAATCATCTGACTTGTATTGTTTACTTTCTCATTGTTGTAAATGTAAACATCATTTACTAATCTTATACCCTTAATTGGCATATGTTAGTTGTAACAAGTTACTTTTGTAGCTTATTATTTAACATTTTTCATAGGATCAAGTTAATTATCCTAGGTGGAACTCTAGAATATAGATGATATCTCATTATTTATTATTTTCATTAGGAATTTATTTTATTGCATCATGCATGTAATATTTGTAGCAAGTGTAGTTGTAAGTACGTCATCACTTTGGCTATATAAAAAAGGCTCACTTTCTTATTGTAACATATCAAAATTATATCAATTTAATATCAAACAAAGTATCTCAGTGAGTATTGTCCAAGCTCTTGTTCAAAACTTCTCTTACTGTAGCATGTGTTAGTTGATAATATTGACATGGCTTTGTTATATATTATTATGTTCATGATCATAAATGTGACATTTCCCCTCTACCATTTTATGCTCCATGACATCATAGTACCTATATTTTCATGCTTATGCATATTTGTTATACATTTCATTATTCTATTGCATTATCTTTGAAAGCACTTGTGTCTATTGTCTTTACTGTTGTGCTGCCATCAATATGACTGTACTCAACATGACAGTGAAATGTCCTCACTATCTTCAATGTGCATTTATGCCATGATCTATTCAAATGAATTCATGAGCACTTTTACCACTGATGTCTTACCATTTGTTAATCAACATTATCAATCTGCTTGGACTGAAGGTATGTATTTCCATTCTTTCCATTTGCTCTTGGATTTTCCATTCACTTTGTATTCTCCTAGAAACAACATGCATGGTATCACTTTATGGTTAATTTATGTTCCTTGGTTGTATATATCAATGACTTTATCTTTCTCTTTGATTGGTATCATGATTGTGATTGTCTCATGTGAACTTAAATGTCATTATTCCTTAACATTTGTTCACCATTTCCATGTATGGTGTTGTCTTCATAACAATCATTGCTCTATTTTTTCACTGCCATGGTATAGACTATTATTGCCTTTATGACTGAAAATACTGTCAACAATGATACCCTTGTAGTAACTTCATATTGTCTTTTGATAGATCTAATTTCATAACTATCTCTAGCTTGATATCGTAAATTTGTGCTTTTCTTATTGTAATGTAATCTACTCTTCAAGAGCTTTGTTTTCTCTGTAGATAGTGGCTATAACCTCTTTTTTAATAACAAAAAATTACTTTGATGGTGTCCCTTGGCTGCTACCACAACCTCTTCATGGATTCCATTGAAATTGTTGTCACAAAGCATAAAAAATCAATATTTTCACATGCAATAAAGACATGCCTCCTTTTATTAACCTTTTTGGTCCTTCCAACTATCTTTAGCATTGCATTTGTATAATTGTTTTCCAATATTTGACCACTTTTCTCTTTGTTATTTGCCTCACATGCCTTGATCTTGGGTTTGACTATCCCTCCTAATTTCTCTCATGGTACTATGTCTAATTATTCCCTCTATCCTTATAATATCAATGCATGCTTTGACATATCTACATCTTTATTCATTTGTATTGACTGTTCTTTGAATGTCAATAGTTCTCACCATCCTTTTATACTTATTGGAGTCTTACTGAGTAATTATTTTGTTATTTTTTATAGTGAACCCTTCTATCCACTGTCCTAAATGATGGGTACTTACTCAATAGAACTATAATAAGTATAAAATATTGTGCACTCTTATCTCTATTACAATATGAGAGGGAAACATGCTGTGTCAACCCTTGTGGGATCCCATTTTACTCCACATGTGATTTTTATGATATCAACTTAGAATATTCAATAATGAACATGATACATGTACATGCACAATGAACAAACACGTTAGATAAAACAACGATCTTTGATTTTTTCTCTGATTTCCTTTCTTGACATTAGTACATTATGAAATTTGATTACACCTTAAGTAATTTTAAAATGGAAAAAGGTTTATTTTTCCCACTTGTATTTTTTTTGTTCCTCAAGATGATGTTTTTGTCTTCACTATCTGCATTGATCTATGAAGGGAATGTAATTGTCCTTCAAAAATAATGCATATGAAAAACAATGTGGAGGAATCACTATTATTATGGAATGGGAGAAGAGATAAAAATACTATTAAAGGATCATACATAATGACAGAGACCAAGGGGCAACAGATTCAAAATGCAGTCATTAGGGGTTGAATAATAGTGAACAAGTATAGTGTCAAAGAATGGTTAATCCAAATTCACATGAATAGTGATAACATGTTGTAATAGAAGACTATGATATGGAGCTTAGAGATAGAGAGGAAGTTCATATTGGCACTATGAAAGGTGTGAAGATAGTCATGAAGATCAACTAATAGGAGCACTTGGAATACTTAGATATTTTTGTTGAATAGAAATGTCATGAGGCTGATCACATTGTCTATGCTTCCACATTTTTCATACATTTTTACCAGAGCATTTCCAACTATAATATCTGACAAGAATCCCCCTTCTTCTATGCTCTCATGGATATCCATAACCCATTCTAATGCTCCCATTTTTGCAGAAGTAGGGCTCCACTGGCAAAGGTTGTGGAATTCAGATTTACACCTACCAATTGAATTTTCTTGAAAGTTCCTAAATCCTTTCCAATAAATCCATTTTATCTCTATCTTGCAATCATAGTATTCCATGAAACTATGCTTTTTTGAGGCATTCTATCAAATAGTTCACGTGCTTTCTCTATGCTTCCACATTTTTCATGCATGTATACCAGAGAATTTTAAACTATAATATCTAAAAAATATACCCATTCTATTATTCTTTGATGGATTCTCTATACCTTATTCCAATGCTCCTATTTTGGCACAAGAGAGGAGGATGGTCACAAAGGTTGTGGATTTTAGATTTACACCCACCACTTGCATTTTCTTGAAGGTTTGTAACTTGAAGTTCATTTCACCTTCATTAGGTATGGTATTATCAAGGATTTGAATACATCGTACATTAATTTTTATGTGTCTTGAATGTCTTCATTTCTCATTACCTGTTCAATTTATCACTGTTATTCCAACCTTGATGTATTTAACAATATCATAGTCACAACCCTTTGTAATGTTTAGATGAATGTTGAAACACAGAAATATGATGCTAATACATAATAGTGTTACTTTCCTTATGTCTGTAATAATGTCTAGCATGATTTAATATCATCTTTTGATCCTCATAATGTTGTCCTCTTAAGGTAGATATCTTTGTTATCTTTGTCCCTTTTTGTGAAAGTACCCAACCCTTGTTATAGATATCAGTATTCTTTTTTCCAACTCATAACAGAAATAAGATCCATGCTCATGTGCCAAGGCTCTGTCATCTCTTTGCTCTATGATACCATTGATATCATACATCATTCTTCTTATGCATTTTACTATTTTTCCTTATCTTGACAATGATTTTTAATTCTCTTTTGACCCTTTGTAATGTCTTTCTATAGTAATGCATTTTCTCTTGGTCTCACTTTGGTCTTTCTCTCTGAAACCCTCTTTAAAACTCATGCATCTTCATTGGATATTTATATCATTGAATATTATCTTCATCTCCTTGACATGTATCTTTATTTCTATAATAGTGAATATATCTAGACTTCTATAGCTATGACAATTCTTATATCTTTTGAAAGGCACATAAATATATAAAGGAAAAATATTTCACTCCTTTCACTATTATTGCAAAGTCCCCTGCTATTCGTACTAGGATTTGGTCCTTCTATTACTATTATTTTGTAATGAAAATACTGAATATCTCTTCCAACATTAAAACTCATTGAAGAATGGGAGGAAATTCCTTTAATCATTGTTCTCTACTCTTAACCGGTGTTCAGTACATTATTAATGCTGCTTCTTATTAGAAACTCGCTATCCTTTTCCTATTTTGTTGTTCTTGACCTTGATCTATGTTTCATATTATCTCTGCTCATTTCTCTTCATGCACTCCATGACTTTCAGCTTTAATACTTTACATTAATAATCACCAATCCGATAAAAAAAGGTTCGATCTTTTGTTTCTCTTCATTATCTCTTTCTTTTGACCTCTACAACTATTCCTTTACTCTGATTTATAGTACTGTAGCATTGCATATTTCTCTACCTTCACTTATTTATTAGTATTATAATTTTTTCTTCTTCCCATATATGATGGTTAAACCATATCTCTTGACAGTGAATTTACCTCTCAAAGGCAATCAAAAAATATGAAAAAAAACCCTTTCACTCTTTTCGTTGTTATCAATGATGACCTTTGATCATTATTTAATGCATTCTTTTCCATTACTAATTATATTTCCATTGAATAACATTTCTAATCTTTGTTCTTATTCCTCTCCTATCATTTTTTGAAACCATTGATTGCATTGTTTATAGTGTTATGTTCTTATTCCTTTACTTTCGTTCAAGAAATACTTTGCCATCGTCTTCAGAAAAAGGGTTAAAGATCACTGTCATTTGTATTAGTAAAAATATATGTCACAACATTGTTATCAATGTTTTGATCATGGTTTCCAATATGATATTTGTGAATTTTTATGAGTATGTATATGTAGGATTTATCAATGTGAGATCCTTAACTGCAAGCTTATCACAGATGGGTGTCAAGAAAGGTAGTTATAATATATATTTTGGAAGACTATGAATGCGGGTTTGTAGTATTAAAACATCTAGACAAGGCTGCATGTTTATTGTTGGTTTAAATTATGAGTTAAAGGGATATGACAAGGGTCCTTTTAAAAAACCATATCGATCAGGTCGGATAAAAACTACCATATTTTTTATAACACTCTTGCAGGTTAATTGCATAAAATATTCAATTGTACGTAGTTATTAATTTATTAGTAGATAAAGGATTATAATTTTAAATACAAAATAGAATTAAATCTAATACCACATTACATGGCATATTGTATGGGCTATTGTTTTTTTTACTTGCAATCTTTATCAATGTTTTGTTTACTTAGAGTCTTCATCTATATTTTGTTTCTAATTGAACTGCAGGGTGATTCCCTATCGCCAAATTCAGCTCGAGGCATATAGACTTTATTTGGATCTTATTGGTATATATTCATTTTTTTTAGCTCTAACAAATACAACTTCCAATAGCAAGAAGTAAGCACAATTTTTAAACCTTAGCACACTTGATACAAAAAATAAGAGCATAATTTTCTTTTCATTTTTAACCATATTTTTGATAAAAGAAAGATAAAACTCATAGATATACAGGTACGATGTAGTTATGATTGTTTACTCAAGTCCATTTGTGTCTATGAGAGGGGCATCATACCTTGATTCACTTGCTCAGGTGATTTTTCTTCCACACACACACACACCATATACAAAATATACAACCTTTACCTGTATATAAGATTTGATTAGAGAAGGTATATGCACAGGTGATGACATGCAGATTTTCCTAAGTACTACTGGGAGATTACCCAGCAACAGATGTTCTATTGTGAAAATCATCACAAGTCCATTTGTTGCTGGGTCTAGCTCCTAGTAATGCTTGGTCAAATCTACATGTTTGTCACCTATGCATATACCTTCTTTGAAAATAAATAACTTTCATTCCAACTGTAGGAATGGTCATGTATTAATAATGCCCTAGTGGATTGTTTGCATAAGTTTATTTTATGCAAGATGGATCCTTTACATTCAATATTTGGTCCTATGGTCCTTTTAGGACCATTAGGACAATTTTACCTTACATTGCATTTATTCCATTGAAAAGTCATAATTGGCTTCAAGAGATTATAATTGACCCTTTAATTCCTTGTAACTCCATCCCTGATCATTGTAGCCCTTATGTCTTCAACTGGTCCTTATCTAGTCCTGCACCATACTCCCCTCTTAGGAAAAATCTCTTGTCCCAAGAGATAAATGCTTATCTCCTTTCTCCATGAATCCTCCTTGAAGGTGCTTTATTATGTGGTATCATAGGGGAATTTGGTTGCAATAAAAATTCCCCAAATGTTTTCTTCTTATCCATGTACCCTACATGAAACTTAGAACAAAAATCAGTACTCAAAATGTATGTTTAGTCCCCTTTATCGGATATTTATATCCCTATTGTTGCTTCTTCTTTTCCTCTATCTTTGTCAGGTATTCTTGACCCCTCCAACCTTGCATGCCTGAAGGTTTGCCTTTAAATATCTTTTTTACTCCTAAAGGTCATTCTATAGTTCCAACTTTGATGCTTTCCTATCCCAAAAAAGACTATCTTATAGGTCTGAATTGTACCCTGTCTTTTTTCGTTCTCTGATGTAACTTTTTAGCCCCTTGCCAAGTTGTATCCTCTTGCTTTGATCCCTGAACAAACATGTATATCTTGTCCCAAAAATAAATGATACTATATTCCCTTTTTATCCCACAAGGAAGTTAAAGGTGGTAGCATAAACTTATTATTTTCCTTATGCTTACTATGTTCATTTATGTATCCATAATGAATTGTCTTTCTTAAATAGTAGTTAGTGCATGGTAGTTAGTTCAACTTCCTAAGGCCAAAATAGTAATTGGTATCATGAAATCGGTTAGGCCTCATCCTCATTGTTCATCTAGAGAGAGATTAAAGACATGCAATATATGCTTAGATAAAACTGGCTTCATAAAAGCATGCATGATTAGTTAGTAGATATGCAAGATAGAGTGGGTGACTAAATGTAAAATTAACTATACATTAACTTTTTATTCTTCTTCATTTGATTAAAACAAACTATAGACTCCAAAAACTAGTGCAAACTTATGTTTCTTTTTAGCATGAGTCTAGTGTGGTCTTTATTCACATTTTATACAAGATAGTACTAATGCTACTATGTTTATATTTGATAGATTACAACGTTAATATCTTAATTCAGAGTATAAGAGACAAGTTTTTGGTATAATTATAGCCCGAATATTTTCCTGTGAAGAAAGACCATGTCTGACAATATGAACCTAGAACAAAATAAGGAGACAATTGCTAGATTGTGGGCTAATTTTAAAAGAAAAGGTGATGGAAAATTTTATTGTCCCTGCAAAAATTGCAAGGGCTTAAAGACTCGAAGACTTCTAGTCAAAATAGCTGAAAAACATTGTAGAGAGCATTGTCACATTGAAGGGGGCATGATTTTTGTCCATTGGTAAGTATTTCAATATATTGTTTTAACAATTTATATACATAAGAAATCAATTGATGATGAGATCATGGTCATGGTTAATTTAATGTCATCATTTTGATATAGGTTAACCACCCTGGGTTACATGTTATGGGCCATAAAAATTTGGAGAATGTGAATTTCCAAGTGGAGGAACATGGAGGTGTGAATATCCAAGGAGAAGATAATGATTCCATGGAAGAAGATGATCCTGCGACAGAGAACACAATTGACGATGATGGTATTGTTGCAACTGATCATGTGCCAGAGAATACGACTGAAGATGATAGTACTAGCGCAATTGATCATGATGATGAAGATGACCTTGATTTACCTATACTTGAGAATGCATATGAGCCCATATACAAAGGCTCCCAAACAACTCTTCTCTCTGTTGTATTGTTGTTGGTGAACTTCAAGGTTTTGAATGGTTTATCCAACGTAGCAATGTCACGAATGTTAAGGTATGTCATATATGTCATCTTTTTCACCTATTTTAGTCATAATTTTCTTATTGCTAACAGAGGGTGAATCATGTATTCTAATTATATCTTTTTCTATAGGTTGATAGGTGAGTATTTGTTACCACCATCAAGCATTCTACCTCGCTCGTACCTAGAACTATCTTCCATTATGAAAGATATTGGGATGGAGTATCAAACAATACATGCATGTCCCAATTATCATATTATATATCATAAACAACATGAATTTGCAACAGAAAGACCCGATTGTCATATTAGTAGATATCAAATGGATCAAATAACAAAAAATGTGCCTCGCAAGGTTCTTCGGTATATTCCCATTATTCTACGTTTGCAATGATTATTCAGGTGCACTACCTTGGCACAATTTATGGATTACCATGCATGCAATAGAATTTGAGATGACATTATGCGAATGCCTGTGGATGGTTCTACATTTAAGAACATAGAGGAAACTTGGCTACACTTTAAAGAAGAACCTCGTAATATCAAGCTTTCATTGGCAGTGGATGGTGTTAATCTATTTGGAGATATGAGATCCATTTACTCGGTGTGGCCTATTTTTGTTATCAACAATAACATTCCTCCTTGGATGTCCATAAAGAGGGAGCGCATAATGTTGGCAATGATTTTTCTAGGTATTTTTCATTCAATAGTCATCTAAATTTGTTCATAAATAGCGCATCAAAATGACAATAATTATGTAATGTTTCTGTTCATTCAACTAGGTAAGTACCAAGTTAAAGATATGAATGTATATGTTGAGCCCCTTATCGAGAAGTTTTTGGATTTATGGAATGGGGTCACTATGTATGACATTTCTAGACCAATAGGACAAAGACAGTTTCAATTCCATGCAATGCTTGTATGGACAATACATGATACCCCTAGGCTAACATATTTTTTTGGTACGTTCTCTTGTTAACACCTTTTTTTGGGTATGTTATAGTGTTAACACATCTTTGTTGTATGTCTAAGTTTGCACATGATAACTGTAATTATCAAAATCAACATATTCAATCCAATTATACACGATCTTGTAGGTCTTCAGATCAAGGGAAAATTTACATGTCTAGTTTGTGGTCCAAAGATAAAATCTCATCATTTAAAAAGTTTAGGAAAGCAGGTGTTTGATGAGTATAGGCACTTTCTCTATAGAAATCACAAGTATCAAATTTCTGAAAAACATCTTTTCAATGGGAAAGAAGAGACTACATGAAAGCCATGAAGAATGACACCTCACCTATGGAAGTTGGAATACAATAGAATAAATCGATGAGGTAATGTCATTCAATCTGATGGTTTTTTTTTGAAATTTATATTTTGATATTGTCTTTTGTTTATAGATGATGTAGTTGATGCTCGTGAAGGTCATCAAGGCGTCAATGACCAACTTCCAAAAGGACTAAAAAGTTATCCTAGACAATTCAACAAGTTTTCGTACTACGAGCACCTCCCAATCATACATTTTTTTGATGCTATGCATATTGGAAAGAATGTAACAGAGACATTATGGAAATTATTGGATGGAAGGCGTGATAAAGAAAAAAATGTCAAAATTTGTAGTGACATTGAAGATTCCAACCATGCATTGAAAAATGTCATTTGATCAAATAACAATGGAGACAATATTGATATAAGTGCCCTTCCTTGGTTATTATTAGAGCAGCAAAGCAATTCTATAAAAGAAGTCATACAAAAAATTTGATTTCCCACAGAGTTTGTTGTGAACATAAACAATCTCATATCAAAGAAAAGTGAATTTAGGCCAGGGATGAAAAAACATGATTGGCATACCTTTATTAAGGTAATTCATGTTATTTTGTATTCTCTATATATTTGTATACCACATGTATTTTTCATTGTATTATTCTCTAAAATATTGAAATGATAATTTTATAATTATTGCAGTACGTTCTACCTCTATCTCTCCCACACCACTTCGACAATAGTGTCAAACAAGTTATATATGATCTTGAAAAATACATGAGGTTAGAAGCGTTATTTGTTATATTTGTTGTATAGATATTATATTTGTGACTTGTTTTACTTTTTTCAGTAATTTATTGTATATTTTTTTGTAATGTCTCATTTATATGTTTTTGTGTGTTGAATCGCTTCTAGGTGGTTGTCATCGAAAAAAATCAATAAAGAAGATATCCAATATTGGAAGAGAAAAATTCCTCATCTTATGTGTGAAATGTAAAAGTGTTTACCTTCTACTTTTTTCAATGCACAAGAACACTACCTCATACATCAAGTTGAGGAGATTGAATTGTGTGGACCTATACAAACTAGGTCAATGTGGATGGTTGAGAGGCACCTAAAATTTTTGAAGGGTTTGGTTCGACAAAGAGAACATCCTGAGGGTCCTATGGTGGAGGGATATATGATATACCAGAACATGGTGTACATTAGTGAATATCTTCCTAAGTTTGCAACAAAGATGCATGTAGATCGTATTTGGGACCCCAACGCCATTAACAAATTTGAAGGGGAGTACTTGATGGGGAAAGGTAGATTGAGGAAAGTGAGAGGTAATTATAAGATGTTATTGTAATTAATTAATTCTTATAAATTTTCAATTGAAATTGTTTGTAAGTGGTCCTTTTTTTATACAGTTGGTTGAGAGTGGAATGCACTACATTTGTATATTGCAAACAATCTTGATTGGATGACGGTATGGATTGAACTATGTCAACAAAATGGTCACTCATTAACATGGGAAGGTGTTGCTTCATTGATTAAAGAAGCTCATCGTAATGGAGATTCCAATGTTATTCCAATGGTAATTGATCTAGCAAATGGTTTAAGAGGCAGATAGGTACGTATAAATATATTAATCACGACCCATATGTTTAATATCAACTCACGATGCAAATGATTTTCACATGTTTGAAAAATTGTAGGTCAAGCACCACAAAGCTATGTACTACCATGGCCATAAATTTTACATTAAAAAGTTGGACGACACAAAGAAAACTTGTGATTCTGGGATAATTGCAGTCTTCGAGGTCACTAATATTTTATCTAGAAACGACATGTATCCTCAAGAATCTCAAAACTGATACTATGTCATTTTGGATGATATACTTGAGTGCGATTTTGAATCCTTCAAATTAGTTCTATTCGTCGTCAAATGGTACAGGCTACGAATGAATCAAAATGATCCTGAATGAATTGTTATTCAACATGATAATAGATTTACAATGATTAATACAAGGTCACTTGAGCCAGTTGGAGATGAGCCCTATGTTCTTCCAAGCCAATGTGAGCATGTGTTTTATATAGAGGTTCCACAAAAACCGGGTTGGTCATTTGTTGTTAGACATGATCCAAGAGGAAGGCCAATAAATTATAACGTGATGGAAGAAGAAATCGAAGATGATGAAGAAGAAGAAGAAGATGATGGTGGTGGTGGTGATGGTGATGATGATGATGGTGATGGTGATGGTGATGGTGATGATGGTGATGGTGATGGTGATGGTGATGGTGATGATGATGATGATGATGATGATGATGATGATGATGGTCATGATGATGATGGTAATATTGATCTAGTCATACAAATTTATTTGACTTATATGTTTTCATAATTAAATTATTATGTATTAAACTCTAATGCCATGGTACAATTAAATTAATGTGTTCATTTATAATGATTACAACATATGTGATTTATGATACATTTTAGTTATTACTCGTATATTTAATATATTTATTGTTTAACAAATTACCAATTTATTGCTTATGATGCTTAATTGTCGGTGTTGATTACATGCATATATTTTGTGTGATTGTAACCTTTTGTGGAAATAGGCAATTGACTACAGACATCATCACCCCTTTTGTTGACAATCCTGCATATCACACATAAAGTAAAGGTAAGGAATTAAAAAATATACAATGATTATGATGAATGCATATTGTTCATGTTGTCTTCTATATAATTTGTAGCATAGGTATCACGTAGTTTTTGGCTAACTTAAGATAAATGATTTGCATATGCAGGAACTTTAACCCCTTTTACGAGGATCCTGCATAGTGACATGGATCGACAGGTATAATTCAATACACCCTATAGATTACATCAACATTACCCTCATTTATCAAAATATCTCACTCCTTACCAACTATATCTGTCATTTGATGGACTGCAGGAACCACCTAATATGTACTTGTCAGGTTTGTCTTCCTCGAGTCAGGGAAATGCGAGAATAGAAGATGAAAGTGAGACATGTAGTAGGCCTAAAATAGGGAAATCAACTAGAGGTCAAAATATTAAAATAAAATTCAATAAACACATGTAATTTTTCCTTGCTGAAGGGGGGTTATGTTATTATGACGATGAGACCATATATGACATTAAGGTGCCCTTGAGGTACACACATCTTCTAAAAGAATGGGTACCCAAGGAACTACCTCCAATTAACAATGATTTTTGTGTTAATGAGAAGATATATCGTATAGCTCCATCTTCGTCACATGGTTTGGGCCTATTTTCCATGGATGGCATAAAGGTATGTTACAACAAATTTGTTGAATTGATGGAGTTTGTCAGACCTTGTTACAATTACAATAATTGGATGCAGATTGTTCGATATAAAAAAAGTATGCGTAGGTATGCATTGTCAGCAAATTATATACAATGGAAGAAAAGGATCAAAGTAAAGGATTTGCTATGTACATTAATAGAAAGCCAAAATTAACAAGGAATATTGCAGGTTTTATAAATAGTACGTAACCTGGGTCAACTAATAAGAGTCCCAATTGCATATTTGAGGCGCGTGAGGGGAATCGTGACTTTGTATGTGCGATAAAATCAATAAGTTCAGGGCAAAAACTGCTAATAGATTACCAATTGAATTGCATAGATACAAAAAAGACACTATCATGGGGGTGGTAAGTACTATATACCATTTAAACTAACCTCCAATTTATGATTCCAATATACCATTTTATTAATAAGTTTTTTTGTTAAGTCTATTTCTTTCATTTCGCTAAATTTTTTTATATTTAATCTTTATCACAGGACGACATGGATCCACCACATGATGACGGAGGTGGGGATTTTACTCCCACCCATTCTTCAGCAAAGGAAAACCTTATTGTAATTGTACAAATAATATAAAAGAAAAATGGTATATTATTATGTTCTTTTCTTTAGGGTTTTGGAGTTATTCTTATAGTTTTACTGATATTCCTATCACAAATTGATGTTCAAGGAAAGGAAAAAGTGCCTACAGCAACAATGCCCATAGTGTCAAATATGGATGACGCCATCCCAGATATCCCTAACCCTGTGTGGACAATCAAGAAGAAATTACAAAGAATCAGTTTAGAAATTCTTGGCATTTTGCTTGATCCAGATCCAAGTGAGGAGATGATGGCGAGGAAAGATTTATTGATACTGAAAGCACATAATTTGGAAGTAAGCAGTAATGAATATTTATTTATAACAAAAGTTCAATAAATTTTTATATTTTATACTCTTTTATGTCATGAACTAAAATATGTATGTGTTCTTACATGCTTTTTTGTGTGCTCAAGGAACTCCTCATGGACCTCACGGTGAGGTCGGTACTAGTACAACTCCCATAGGTAAAATAAACCTTAAGTTAACTGGTTACAAACTTCATTGGTCTTACTGATTAGAAATCTACATTTTTCATTGGATTTACTAGTTGTTTTATTCAAACTCACATATATATCTTGAATCCTCACTTCAAACTGTACATTTAGGTCACGATGTACTCCAGATGCCTCCTCCTATGAGGACGTCATTGCCAACTACAATGTTGGAAAAAAGGGGCATGCAAACATCCACGTTTGCATGGTCTATACCTGGCACGTCCTTGTTTTTCTATATTCAATTATGTGTTAGTTATGGTTTGATTTGTACTTTAATCTTGGATGCATTTAATAGTGGAATAATTTTGTGCAGTACAAGATACACCTCATCAGGATACAGAGACCAGTACTGGTGATAATTCAGCAGCATTTCTTGGATCTACCCATGTTGCTAGTACGGGAAAATTGCAGAAGTCATTGTTGTTGACCGATGAAGATATGATTCCCTTAAAATTACCTAAGCTTTCAGGTACTTTAAAATTATTATTATTTATATTCTAATTTTAATTTACTTATTCATAACTCATTTTGGATTGATGATCCCATGATGTGTTTGCAGGGAATGATGTTTTTTTATGAAAAGCTTCATGAGATGACATTGTCGCTATTCGGGCCCACCATACGTACAAGGTGGAACATCATATGTTAACTAACCTTATCCCATTGCTTTGATTTCATATAATTGATAGAATATTTTTCCTTTCATCTATTTATTGTACTATATTCAAGCTACGCAACTTCATTCAATTTTTTTAGCTAACAACTTTGTTTTTTTCTTAAAAGGTGGAATTTACAGGATAAAAAATTAAAAGATCAGCTCATAAAATCTTTAGAGGAACTCTTTCGAAGTAACATTTTTTACTGCGACAATATTCTTTAGAGAGCTTACAAACATCTAAAGATTGTGAGGGACGCATACAAAAGGAATCTAGTGAACAACCCAAAGTACGACCGTCCTCCTGTGATTCCAGAGATGCAGTGGAAGGAATTCATTTTGGTTGAAAAGGAGAAAGCACAAAGACAAAGAGGAATTGCACCAGTAAATGATAATAGAAGGTATGCAATAGTATTAAGTATAATGTAATTATGCACTAATTAGTGATCTTTATATTTATATAATCTAACATATTTTGAACTTTTGATAGACTACAAGACACATCAAAGGCTACAAAGGCCATAATAGAAAAGATTGGCCAACACAAACTTGGCTCTGGTGGTTATCTAAAACTTCAAGCAAGAATTGTAAGTAGCAGTAAATGAAATTTTGAATCAAATTTTTTATAAATTGCAAACAATTTTGTTTAATCAAACAATATCTGTAGAATTGATGATATTAAGCCAAAAATGTAGGGCTCAGATTTTAATGTAGTGCCCACAGAAGAAGACAAAAAGATTGGCTTAAAGGAAGGTTATAAATCCGTGGTTGAATGCCTACACCAAAGCCAACAGACTGTTGTATCGGTTCACACACAGGTAAGTACACCAAATGAAAATTATTTCAAATTGAATACTTGAGTGATAATCTATTTGATGTTTATTTAACCCCTTTAGCACATGACATTGCAATGCAACCTTCTAATCCTAGCACAAAACCTCCACATGACGAAGACCATGATGTGCATCGCAGTGATGGAGGTAGTTATTTGCTATTGAACATCAATCATGTAATTTTTAATACAAGTTAACATTTTAAATTGAAATTGGTGTAACCTTTCTTCTGTACATTTTAGAGCATGGAGAACATCATGGTGAACGAGTGGAGGATGATCCGAGTGTTCACCTAATTCAAGATGATGTGGCATTGTCAGGTAAAGAAAATCTCTTTTATGTTATTTTAAATTTTTTTTGATCAGTTGTTATCTTCTTTTAATTAATGAAATACTTGTAACACTAATATAAAATGTTGTGCATCTAACCCATTTAGTTGTTATTGCAGCAGACCCCCCTTTGGCGCACCAACATCCTCCTACACACCGGAGGAGGCATTTATTGGGTTCACAAGAAGAAGAGGAGGAAAATGATGAAGATCTTAATTCTCTGCTTAGTCATTTCATGCAAAAACTGAGGAAGAAACCAAAAAAGAAAAGATTGCAATAAACCTTTTTTGATAATATATTTAGGTTGTCTTAATGAATGTAATTTTGTGCTACTAAATGTTCATGAATTATTTATGAATGTCCAATTGTTAATTAATTTTAGGTGTTATTTAATGTTATGTGATTATAATTATCGAATGTTATATTTCATAAATGGATGGATGAATGAATGCATGTTATATGTTAATGGGGAATTTAGAGTGATGTTAGGGGGGGTGGGTCCAAATGAGCTTCCACATTCATGTGGTTGGCCTTGTTAAGTAGAGAATATTAAACTATTCTCGAAACCAAGTGAAGCTCAAGCTAAACTAATGTAGAGCCCTAGTCTACTATCCCCTTAAGGAACCCAACTCAAATCAAGGATTCTACAAGTGTCTTGGAACTCACTCAAGGAACCCAACTCAACTCAAAGATTCTACAAGTGTTCTGGTTCAAAACATGATTTCCTTTCCTACGGTCAACCAAATGCAACAATATAAAAACCAAAATAATCTTAGTTCAATGTAGTAACATGCCCAATCAAAGAGATCTTAAAAAAATAGAATTTAGACCCAAGAAAACATGATTAAAGATGACTATAATAGGGAACAGAACATGGAATCACATATACTTCCACTTTTAGGAAATCATAGAATCTGCATATAATCTTCACAGGGAACTGCACATATTCTTTGCAAAAAGAAGAATGAATTCTTCCATATAAATGTGAACCACACTTATATTTTCTTCTTTAAATTTGGTTGTAACTCTTATGATATTACATTTTCTTTTTTGACATTACAGACTTTATGTCCAAAAAGTTTGCTTTTATATCCCTCACAACTTTTCTTGAAGAGATATGATTCTCCCAAGAGTAGCAACCTTTTGTTAATTAACTGCTACCTTATTAGTCTTTATCACTTTCTTTAACTGACATAGAGAGTTTTCCTTCCACATAATGATTATTATAACACACCCTAGACAAAGTTGTGGCCTTTCATGAAGTCCCACATGATAGGAATATAATCATACCTTTTTGGCTATATGTTGTCTACTCTAACATATTGTCATTCGCTGCCTCAGTCAAACACTATCATTGCCTTAATGTTGTTGAATACAATCACTGCTCTATTTTGTCTTTATATTTTATTAAACTTCTAATACAATCACTGCCTTTTGTATTTGCTTGACTAACCGAATCACATCATATTGTCTGCTACCTCTATACAAATCGTATCTCACATATTTAATCAAGTTGTTGCCTTGTGTTGTTCTATATATTTTTGGACTTTGTTGATAATTATTTTTGTTGATGAAATCACTGCCATAGATTCTTCTAATATCATCATTGATTATTAACCTCTTCTATCATTAGTCATTGTTCTTTGATTTTCTTTATCAATGTTTTCATTATAAATCAGTTCTTTAAACATAAACCTTGCAAATTAATGTCCTAGATATAGTCGGCTAGCATATATCTTCTACATGGAGACTACCTTTTCTACATAGTCAGCAATCATATGATCAACTGCCGTTATTATTCTAGTCAAATTGTTATGTATTACTGATGAATTCACCATTGTGATTCTACTTTACTTGATTCAATGTGTTCAGATATTTGTTGCCAATTCAATCCATGCCAATGAGTTTGGCATCTTTTCATCAATACAAATTATGCTCCTGAAGTCAATGAGCTTCTTCAATTAAACCTTCAAACCAAAACATCTTAGAAGTAATGAGCTTCTCTACCTCCAAAACAAATCCATCTTTGCACTTTATGCAAAACACACTTCCATTTTCATCAACAACCTTTAGATTAGTATATCACTGTTGAACACTTATTAATATGTTAATGGCTACTCCTAAAGTGTAATCTTCATGTTACATTATAACCTCAACTAGCTTGTAATTCCATCTAGCATTCCAAATTTGGCCATCAACTTTGTAAAGGCCTTCCTGTTAACGAACTCTATTATGCTTTCCTGTATCTAGCTATGATTAATTGATAAGTGTTCAATTCATTTTGTTTCAGTGATAAGTAATTAGCTTAATGTCTTATATGTATTTATATACACTCTATGTTTTAAATGCTATAAGTGAACTTCTTCATATGCCTTGTTATCTAAATATCTAGGTTAGGGTTTGTATATCTCTTTATCAATTCATAAGGCTTAAGATATATTATATCATGCTAACAATCAGTTTATGTATGTATACATGTAGACTTGTTTCCTTACTTTTTGATTGTAGGACTCATCTTCAAAGTACAATGGATGAAATATCCTACTCAGTAAGCTAGCTCTCTAACCCTAGTTATTGAAATTGTGTTGTAGGGTACAATTTAAGGCAAATTCTAGAAGGGTAAATTAAAAAAGGGCTACTATATGATTTTTTGTATTAACGATATGGAATGTATTTAATAGATTTCTTTGGGTCTATGTAGGATGCCTTCTAGGAGGCCTTTATATGATTATTAAAAACTTTTAGGATGCAAATGCAAGTTGCAACTGTCACAAATAGGATCACACTTGAAAGAACTCCATTCTAAACTTTTAATTTATTTTGTTACCAATATGATTAATAATACATTATCTTAACATATCAAAAAAACTTTTAGTAATAATAATAATATATAAGGTTATGCCATATAAGTCATGTTGCTCAAGCCTGCAATTTTTTTAAAATAATATTGTCCTTTTTTCCTATATCCTACTGTCATGTTTTGCACACTCTCAGAATTTAATGCTAATTTGGCTCTTTGAACAAATTACAAACTAAGTGTTAGATTTGTTAAAATTCTGGATTAAACTGTGTATGATATTTAATGTAGAAGTCTAACAAATCTAACAATATGGACCACGAAAATTCCATGACTCTACAAATGAAGTGATTTAAGTCTTCTCAGTTCTCACCTATTAGGACCTTGGGAATTTCACTTACTCTTTACTTTCATTAATTCTCTTTGGTTTTTCTTGGTGTGAGAGATGTAAATTGAAGCATCAGGAGACATCAGAAAACACCCCCTTCCTGCCAGACATGTGTCCAACAGATAGGAGATACCTACCCTCCTGTAGGTCTCATAGTTTCCAAATATTTTAGGGCTAGGGAGAAGATCAGACATTATATACATTAGTCATGTCAATTTAGTGGGAGAATGATCTCATGTAATTCCATGGTCTTTATCCAGTAATGTTAATGACAATTATCTACAGATGAGAAAATGATGATACCCATATTTATCCTTAATTCTGTTGACTGCACATGTCTTGTACAGTGTCTCAGAGAAGAGGGTGTTGCAGTACATCAATGACGGGGGTAAAACAGTAGATTATATGTATAAATATTGAAAAAGAGCTGAGCAAAAAATGTCCCCCAGTGCTCTTGTCTATTCCTAAGTTAGAAGATTTGTTAGGTATCTTAACACAAGGCACACTGTATTTTATATTTAATGTGTGTATGAGGAAGGTCTATGAAAATATTTTTTTGGAAAATGTTTTTAATTGAAGATCATGTGTGTGTGTGTGTGTGTGTGTGTGTGTGTGTGTAGAGATATTCTTTGTTAGTTTTATAATAATAAATTTGTGTTAGAAATAAAATTCAAATATGATATTTCATTGTGATGTGTTTTCAAATATTTGTAGAAACAATTGATAGCTTTTAGATCAACATTTTGGATCATACTCTCTGATCTATTGTAAAGAGAGTGTGATCCAAGATGTTAATCTAAGAAAGATCAGAGTTTTTCCTAAAAGCATTTCAAATCATAGGAATTAAAAGTGTTTACTTTATCATTTCAACTTTCACTTTACTCCATACTTTTGATCCTACTTTAAATGTACCGTCATAAATTTTAACTTATGTTGTTGTAAGTATAAGTTCTCTTTCTTTAACCTATCATTCATAATTGCTATTCTATTGTCTTAGAAATAATTTCATTCATTTCCCTTAGGATTTTACCTTCCTAGATTATGATAGGCTTGCAGTCCTCATCGAAATGGCCAATGAGTGGTCCATGAATGAAACAAAATAGCATTAAGGTAACAGTATAGGGCCTGCAACAAAAAGCTTGTGTTGGTTGAAGGTGGATCAAAACTTTTCATCTGAGAAGATTTGATGTCTTTAGGCTTGACACTGTGGTTACAAGGATCTTACACTAGTCATGACCACATGATAACAAGTCCATCACTAAAAAATGACCCATTTCACCAAGCTCATAGTATAATACCCAATATAAATAATTTTCTTTGCCACCAAATCATAAGTACAACATTATAACATCCTTTATTCATCATCAACAATGACAATGGTATAAATTTTATTCAACTAATATAACATTCATTCGACCATAACATCATCATCACAGTCAATCTTAAAGATTTATAGTTGTTCAAAAATGCTTTCATATTGAAAATGACCACACTATAATTGCAGTATCACAATTACATCTAATTTTAATTTTAAGTTATTCTCCTCTCTTCACTCCAGTATAAGAAAAATGTAGCAGTTTATGTCCCTGCCTCTATACTCACTTACAGTGATATTGGGCTATGATTACAGACTTGTTGCACAAATATTATCATGACAAAATAGAATACACTATTGTTTCCTTTGTTTCCTCATACTATAGAAAACAATTCATCAATTCTTAAAAACTACGAGGCTTTTAATTTCTCTTGAAAATGAATAAAAGAATATGTAGATAATGTCTTTGTTGTATATGATCTGACTGGAACTGCAACTAATATAGTTTTGATCTGATACTGTCTCTACTGTATATGATGTAATTGGCCTTAAAACATGTCTATTGATGCCTTTTAGTCTCTTCATCCATCAATCTCTACTGCATTTGTCAACCCCTGCATTTCTCCTCGCAACTTTGAAAAAATTGTTGACTACCATGCGGAGAGATGAAAAGATTAGATGAAATATAAAAGAGATAATATGTAAGGGAATAGGTTCTTCCAATCCATTTTGCACTTAGATCCTTTTTTCAAAGATGAAAACTTCAAGTTTAAAAAAAAGCTCCCTTATTTTTTCACTAAACAACATTGGGATTTTTAGAGTTTCACTTCATAGATCCCACAAAATATTATTTCTTTTAAAAGAATATTGAAATCAAAGAAGATGAATTATAAAATCTATATTATGTCAAATCAGTCTTGAAAGTTTGATGAAATTCTCAGACGTTCTATTTCAAAATTTTAAAATTACAATCAGCATTGTACTTTAATCTTACGGTATGACCATCTAGGAATTCCAAACCCTCCGTGTATGAAAATATTGAGACATTTCATTGTAACTGATATAAGATCTTTGTTGATTAGGAAGCAGTGCATCTCTTGTACTAAATGAATACCTTCTCTCACTCGCCTGATCTACTCCAACTACATAGCACAATCTTGTTGTGTTGTTAAATTTTAAAGTAGTAACAAACATCTATGATACAATTTCAACCACTTTAAGATCCATATTACAAGCCATTCTCTTCTATACATTCTATTGCATACACCATTATTATTATGGACTATAGTTTTTATGATTTAAACCATCGAATGATATTTTACCATCCACGAGTAACCATCTTTGGCATTAAAGCATACTTATATTTCCTTCTCAATTGGCACAAGAAGAATTTTTGTCTAACCATTGTTCATAAAGGTGTAGTATTTTCTCCACCATGGAAATATGGGGTGTAGTATTTTAATGTCATTCCAACTATTTATTAAGAGCTTGAAAGCTTAAATGGACTAGCTTATAGATTTGAGACATACATCTTTTAGATATATTTATGTTGTATGTTATATATAACTATTTTTCAAACCCATATTTCCTCACACTAATTTGGGACCTCCTCTAGTATTTTCTAAAATTATCCCATCCCCTATCACTCCATCATTTACCTTTCCCATGACCTTAAAATAGTAATATTAATTGGTAAACTATCGCCTATTTTTCAACATAACAAAAATTTCCTACCAAAATATTCTCCTCACCAACTTCAGAGCACCAATTCACCATTATCCAAAAATTAAATGGTGGTTTGGAAAACATCACATCTCTCATTTGTTCATCTCTCTTGGAATTACATTCATTTTCCCTTAGCATCTTGTTTTCAAGATATTTCTACTTAGGACCATGACATTAGTGCAGGTATTATAGATACCATTGTGAACTTATTTGATCACAAGAATAGCCCCTTCTTATTATATTCATCATAGTAAGTCATGATGAAAACTCCTTGGGTGAGAGGTATTTCCAAGGAGTGTGAAATAGGATGAGTGCTAAATGAAAGTTTTCTTTTGGTCACGTGGAAGGCTGGGTGGTAGGGTTTGATCATCAAGGTAAGTCTAAATATCATGGTACCAGGGGGAGTTGGGACCAACAAGTTCAAATAGAAGCTTGAAGTCAAAGGGTGTCATATACAAGAACTAATAGTTTCTTGACTAGGAATTCACAACATTGGCTATCGTGTGGTATATCCAAAGTTGACCATTTGGTGGAAAGGAAGTTGTGTGTTTTATACATGTTTGAGTTAATGATCTCATCAATAAATTATATTCTTATTATTTTAATAGAATTTTATTTTTTCATTTATTTGATTTTCTTTGTGTTTCTTATAAAGTCGGATATGAAAATTAGGGTCTTTTGAAGGGTAACTTCATTTTATTAATTTTTCAAATTTTGATACACAATGGACTTGTATATGGAATTCTACTTTCTAATTAAATATATGCAGCTTCTTGACATGCCATAAAAATATCTTTGATGTGGTTTTAAGGGTATCTTATATTCTATTATATTTATTAAATTTAGGCATTTAAAAGTGTGAGGGAAAGAGTGTTGGAAATGAGATAAGTAACTGAGAGGGGAGGGGTGAATCAATTACTCCAAAACAAATCCTTTGTCCCTTAGATGTCTTAAATACTTTAACATTGTTACTCAGTTAAATAAGATATTCTTCTGTAACTCAGGTGTCAAAGTAATCTTTATATTATCCAATGCAATTATACTTTAGAGATTTAAGTGTAGAAATATAAAGCATGAAACAAATAACATATACACAGGTGAAACCAATATTTAATGTGGAAACCCAATATGAGAAAACCACCAATGTAACTAGATACTATTTTTCACTCTTCTGAACTGAGCCCTGATAGGAGCCAACCCTGTTAAAGGTTACAATAACACACTGTTAGGTGTGACCTTGTTAAAGGATTTAATCACCCTGTGAGGAGTGGCCTTGTTAGTTGTCTTCAACACTTCAACATAGAAATGCTACCTTGTGAGAGAATTTACAAAAATATTGTTAAGTCTACTCTGTTAAGAGATTTTAGATCACTGCTACAATTGTTAGAAAGTAACAATGAATTGACCTGTATGTGTAAGCAACTGTCTTTGCTGATTCAGATCTCTGTTCTAATTATAACTGGATCCTTGCTAATTAGATGTTCTATTGCATCTCTGAGTGATCAGTACTCAATCAGAATCCTGTCTTATTTTGCCTTCACTCTTCATATCACAGAATTCCACACTTCTTCTTTTTCTTCTTGCTGATCACCTTGCACTTCTTCTATTCAATCCAAACTTGACCTTTCACTTATATGGTAAGCCCCGTCAAATTGGCTTGAATATACTTCTAATAATAAATCACAATTCAGTCGGCCTCATGTAACCAATTAATTAAAGAATATAAATCATTGTTAGTCGGCTACCACTGAATGCTCGACCAAGACTAAAATGCCCGAGTGACTCAGTCAACACTGAACTTCCTTCAATGCCCAACTGAACTTGGTCAACACTGAATAACTCATTTTGTTCACCAACTGTGCTTGGTCTGAATGTAGACATTTGTGTAACATCACTACATAAGTGTAAATACATGTGTAACATCAATGACAATACACAATTGAATAATTGTCTTCAACAATCTCCCTCTTTGGCATTGATGGCAACACAACATGTCATGATACAAAGAATTGTAGAGCAACATAAAAATTTTATTAATGTCTTTAGCTTCATTCTGATTCTCATCTAAAAACTCCCTCTGACATCAAAATCTCCC
This sequence comes from Thuja plicata, assembly GCA_018584345.1. Lineage (NCBI taxonomy): Eukaryota > Viridiplantae > Streptophyta > Pinopsida > Cupressales > Cupressaceae > Thuja > Thuja plicata. The sequence goes on along the minus strand of MU225176.1, from coordinate 1,391,086 downwards.
TCTTACTGTATTATAGCAAAACTCTCCCTCTTTTGTCTTATTCTTATGTATTATAGAAAACTCTCCCTCTTTGACAATAGATGTCAAAGACACCATCTCCAAAAGTATCAATAGTCAGTACTATTTCACTTTGTAATTGTAATGTACCTGAATGTACAAATTCATCTGCAATGTGCTCTGATGTACCTGCATTAATTGATAGATCTTCACTATCGCTCGGGTTGATGCATCACTAAATTGTATTTTAGTGAGATTCAGTTAGGGGAAGCACCCCTAGCTTTCCTCTAAGATACAAGAATGCATCCTTAGGTAAAGTTTTGGTGAATATTTCTGTAACTTGTTCTTTGGTATTCACATATTCCAACCTTACTTCTTTATTTTGTACCAATTCCCTCAAAAAATGATACTTTATTGCTATATGCTTGGTTTTGGTGTGTATCACATGATTCTTTGGAATGTTAATGGCACTCATGTTGTCACAATAGATAATAACTGCCTCTTTTACTTCTTCCTTCATTCCTAATAACAACTACTTGATCCATATGATGTTTGAACAGTTCACTACTGCATCAACATAATATGTCTCTGTTGTAGACTGAGAGATACAATTATGTTTCTTGCTAGTCCATGATACTAACCTCTTTCCAAGAAAGAAAGCTCCCCCACTGGTGCTTTTCCTGTCATCTACACTTCCATCCCAATCAACATTAGTGAATTCCTTTAAATAAAAGTTTCCACCTTTCTTATACCATAAACCATAATCTTCAGTACCCTTCAGATATCTCACAATTCTTTTGATTGCCATTAGGTGATTATCTCTGGGATTAGCTGAAAATCTTGCAACAATACCAACTGCCATTGCAATATCAGGTTGGGTGTGAACAACATATTGCAATTTTCCAATCATGGATCTGTAGTTGGTCTGATCTACCTCCTTTGAATCATCATCTTTAGACAATTTTTGTCCGGTACACATGGGTGTTCCAATAGGTTTGGAATCTTCCATACAAAATTTCTTAAGTATCTCCTTGATATATTTTGATTGAGTAATGTAGATACCATCCTTCCTTTGATGTACTTGTAATCCAAAAAATAATTTGATCTCACCAAACATAGACATCTCAAATTCTTTACTCATAGCTATAGAGAATGCTTTGCATAGGTCATCATAACCAGTGAATAATATGTCATCAACAAATATCTCTACTAACAGTATTTGTTCTGTGGTCCTTCTTTGATATATAGGCTATTGTTATCATTGGTTCTCTGAAATCCAATACTTATTAGATAGCTATGCAGTCTTTCATACCAGGCTCTCGATGCTTGCTTTAGTCTATACAATGCTTTGTGCAGCTTGCAAACCATATCCCTTCTGCTAGGATCAATAAATCCTTTAGGTTGTTCAATGTAGACTTCTTCTTCTTCTAGGATTCCATTTAGAAATGCAGATTTCACATCCATTTGATATACTTTGTATCCTTTATGTGTAGCATATGCCAGAAGAGTTCTGACTCCTTGAATTCTTGCAATAGGAGAAAAAGTTTATCCATAGTCAATACCCTCTTCTTGAGCATATCCTTTACAAACTAGTCTGGCCTTGTTTCTAGAAACTTTACCATTTTCATTCATCTTATTTCTAAAAACCCACTTGGTTCCAATCACATTCTTGTCCTTTGGCCTAGGCACAAGAGTCCAAGTCTTGTTCTTCTCAATCTGCTCAATTTCTTCATTCATTGCTTCTATACAACTTTCATCATTCAATGCATCTTTAACAGTTCTAGGTTCAAATTCACTTAGTAAGCATGTACCTTTGAGTTTCTTCCTTGTCATTACACCTTCTATTTGATCTCCAATTATATGCTCAGGTGCATGATGCCTGTTAACATATCTTGAAAGTACTAGATCTTTTGTTCTAGGTTCTGGACTTGATCCACTATGTCTTTCATTCTCAAGAATTCTTTCCTATTCCTTTGTCTGATGCTTGGGTTCCATAGTATGTGACTTAGATCCCTTTGTCTGTGACTTAGGTTCCTCCATCTGTGGCTCAGTTCCCTCTGCTTGTGATTCAGTTCCCTCTGTCTGTGACTCATTCTCATCTACCAGCAGCTCGGGTTGCATAGTTTGCAACTCGGGTTGCACAGTTTGTGCTAGTATATTTAGTGGTCGACAGTTATGTTGTCCCATCACCATTTCTCGATTCATAGGTATAGTATCAGGTTCATAATACACAAAGTTCCTATATTCTTTAGGCTCTTTACTGCTCTTCTCTTCACATTTTTCTACAAACTCATCAATCTTGACATGGATACTTTCTATGACTTTATGAGTAGTAAGATTTAGGCATTTGTATGCTTTACTTTTACATGAGTAACCTACGAATATTCCTTCATCAATTTTTGCATCTAGTTTTCCATTTCTAGCTTCCTTTAAGATGTAGCATCTACTTCCAAATACTTTGAAATAATGAACATTAGGTTTATAGCCATTCCATAATTCAAAAGGTGTCTTGCTACTACCTTTCTTCAGTTATGCTTGGTTTAGGGTGAACACTATAGTGCTGATGGCCTCCTTCCAGTATTCAGCAGCAACATTCTTTTCAATCATTAAAGTTCTGGCACAATCTGTTAGGGATTTTTCTTGTATGAACCACAGTGCTTGAAATGTCTATTTGAACACTATGCTTTCTAATACTGATTCAGGAACAAGAAAATCCTAATTGCTAAGGACTGGATAAGGTCCTTCTTCATTTTTGAGCTCCACATATACTCAGGCAGGTTTTACCTTTTATGATTGCTGTTTACACAATATGTATTAATGTGGACACTGATTTGCTATGTATCTTTGTTAAACCAACTTATAAATCACCTTGCAAATGACCAAGCATAACCAGATACAAGATTTAATAATACAAACAATGGTTGTAAATATAACAAGAACCAATGATACAAGGATTTTCATCCTTCTTCCTTTTATTGTAGGAGGGATAACCTAATGATTCACTCTCCAAGGAATCACTAAAATGGACACTGTCCTGCTGACATAGGTCCTTACCAAGTTTAGTTTGTTTGTTCTTAGTAACAAGACTATTTTGATTAAATTGGTTTTGATGCCTTGAAATAACTTGGACGATAGTGGGTTATTAGACCAACTTCTAGACTAGTGCCTATCCTTTGGGTTACAGAGTCAATAAACTAAGATCTCATAGAAACAAAATATAGTAAGCTGCCTTACAACCCACATGCAATTCAGATAAGTTTCCTTACAAATTACCTTGTTACCTCTAAACGATTGTATCAAATCTTTAAAAAACCATTATTCTCCCTGAAACTACTCATAAAAATTAGTTCTTTCCTTAAAAGAAACTTGCAAGCAATTAGATAGTTACCTTATAACCAAAATGCTTCAGAATGCCTTGCAAACTCAAACATAAAAGAGCATACATAGAGAATAAAGAGACAACAATTGAAGAGAGTAAAATTGCACCGTATTTTATTTGTATGATCCAGCTTCTCTACATGAAAGATTTTGCAACTTCAATAGATAGAAAGAAGTTCAGAACATCTGAATTCTACAATATATTTTTTCTCTTTTCCAAAAAATTCCAACCTCAAAGACCCCTTTACAATTTACAACTCTTTTTCTATATATAGGTTTTTGACCATCTTGGAATCCTTAAGGATGCAGCAAGCTTAGGATGGTCATAGAAAACCTAACCCTAAAACTACAAAGAAACAAAAGAAAGAAGAAGCGATGGAGTAACTGATTCAAAAGATGGAAACAAATATTCCTTATTCTTCTCCTGATCTGGTGACTAAAATCAGAATTGTATAGATGGTAGCTGGTAGTATTTATGCTGAGTCTAGATAGTCGTGCTTGCATACTCATCTACATTCTCCTTTTGCAATAACTGTTCCTCTTATCTCAAACAGTGTAGTGCCAAGTGTTCACCTTTACTCCTCGTCCAAGATTTCTTCTTCCACTGCTAGCTTCTTTCTCTTGGGTGTGGTCATCAACTCCCATGCTTTCACTTCATCATCTGATGGCCACTTGAAGTCTTGAGTACTCTGTACTTGTACCTTTTGTCTGTCCCATCTAGCATCAATGATATTCTTGACATCTAGCAGGAATTTGTTGATGTCAGTCTCTGCTTTGAAAGCTTCATCCAATATTTTATTGAATCTTTCAATATCAACATCTTCTCCCAAGAGAAATGCCTCATCACCAGGCATCTTGCTATCAAATTCATTCTTCCAGGCATCTACAACCTTTACTTGATCATCATCTCCCCTTAAGAAAGGAATAAACTTATTAAAATCATTTGAAAAGAGGCTTAGCTTAAACTCTATTTGGTTTAATTTGCCCTTAAAGAATGAGAGAGCAATATTGACTTTTTTGATCTCATCTTCAACTTCAGTTACTATTTCAGGAAAATCTGGTCTTAGGGCTTATAAAGATGCTAACTTTTCAAATAACTTTTCCCTAGCAGACCATTTAGTAAAGTAAGGGTTCAAAATATTAAGGTACCCCATTACCTCCATATGCAAAGCTGGCAATTTATTGTATGCATTAAGTACAACATCAGTTTTATCATTTAGAATCTCAATTCTGTGTTGTAGTATACCCTTCAACGCCCTCAAAGCAATTGCATTTTCCTTTTCTTCATTAGTTTCCTATTCAACAACCTCCTCTGATTTAGGCTTATCTTCAATTTGCAATGGTGGTGGTTGTGCAGGTACATATACCACCTCAGGTTTTGTTTCCAATTCTTCCATCAATTTCTTTATCATTTGATCCTTCTGATAAAGTTGCACTCGACACATTTCTCTATCCTTTGACAAGGCACTAGTTTCTTCCAACAATGTGCTGCACATTTCAGACAATTAATTAGTTTTGTCTTCATTCAAGTGAGCCCAATGTGTCATGATTTGGGATATCTCCAAATCCCCTGTATTTTGCATTGTCCAGACCATTTGATTTCCCACCGTATTCTCCTGAATGTTCACCACTTGGGGTTTTTGGTCTTTTGGACACAAGCTCCACATTGCAAAGGCTTGAGACTTCGAGCTATACTCAAATCCTTTTATCACATCACCTATTTGCAATTCACTAGCCATCTTGAGATCTAGCTATTTCCTTATTTGATCAATAATGAAGGCGGATGCTAAATACCAACCCTCAGACAATATTATTCCACTTCCTGATACTAATTTCCTAGCATCCTCTGGTGAAATATCCTCATTTTCAGGATCATAATTCTGCAAAGCCACCAATGCCTCATTTGTTATGGTCTCTTGATCATCAACTGTCAGCTCTGCTCTGATTTGTTCTTTCTTGTACCATCTGAGGAAATCCTTAAACTCCTCAATTTTTATAAAATTATCATCATTTAAAAACTCCTGCTGATGAATCAGTCTCTCATCAATACATGCCTTAAAGGGTATTTCAACCTCATCATCCAAGTCAGGCTATTGTTTCTTACCTTCCCTTATTGTCTTTCTTAGGTTATGATCATATAACCTATTGCCAGGTACTAAGGCCTTAGCCCTATCTTTCTTCTTATTCTGCCCTTCAGTTGAGGGTTGACCTATTTCCAATTTCTGCCTCTTTGCAGCCGGTTCTTCTAAATCATCTGGTTGGGTAGCAACTGTCAAATCTATAATGTGACCCTCTGCTCCCTGCAACTGTGGTATTTCAGCAATATCCTGCTGTGATGCTTGATGTGGTTGAGGATACGTAGTAGGACGTGCATAATCACTGTCACTACTACTATTGTACTCAAATTTTGAATAATTAGGTGTCTGAGCACATTTCTTGTCAAGAATTGTATCCAATTGTTCTATAAGCACATAATAGTTGTCTATCATGGCTTTGATTCTGTCAAAATATGGGAGATAAGGGTAAAAACCCCCAAAAGTCAACCCATTTCTCTTTATCTGCTTCTCCAGCTTTAACAATTCTTGAATCCTCAATCTTCTTGTATGAATTTCATCTTCATCTAGGAGATTCCTTGTTGCATCTTCTTCAATGCATTCACAGTGGACATTTGTATTGGGGATTGTAGGTGTATACAATTTCCTAACCCCTGCCATGAAACCTTCAGGATCAATGTATCTATAAG
>MU225176.1:1342741-1369050 GCA_018584345.1 Thuja plicata | reverse complement strand
ACACTCCCTAGAAGTGTAATTCCAAACCCTCACCCAAAATTGGATAGGATTTGGTCCTGACTGATAGAATCTCTGAGGAGTTAAATTACTAACATCCATGATGACAAAATTGAAATGCAATAGGAGACACATAATAATTGAGTAATGTAAAAATTTAGGCTCCTTCTCCTTTGGGTTCTTCATTCTCTTCTGGGTTGCAATGAAACCCTCATGCATTTCATCTATGAAGTGTTGAATATAATCATAACTAGTGTTAGAGTGGACCTCTTGTAGGTCCAACACCATCATCAGAATCCCTGCATCAATCTTCTCTGCATCACCATCTATTCCCAACACTCTACACAAGGCATATGCAGCATACTTAATATAAAAGTGTAGATCCTTGTAATAATATGGGTTGTCCCCGAACATAGGATCTAAATAATTTCTCACTTCTTTTAGCATATGTTTTAACAACTGGCTCCTAGCATTCCCAGGCTTCAAGGTATACCTCTATTTTTTCTTTGTCATGTCAATTTTGGTAGACATGGTGTTGTATAAGCCGAAGGCTTGCATGAATGAATTTCTATTCAAAATTAATAGGGCAGTGCCGTCATCCCTCCTGATGGTCTTAGACAAAACATCATAGTGATTGGCTAGGTCTAAGAACAAGTCTACATCCAGGAAGACATCAGGAACAAGTAACCTGGCTAAACCACAGGTCCAAGGGTTTGATACTAGGATGGGCTTATCAGAATTCTTATAAAAATAATTGAAGAGGGAAAAACCTGTTGTTCCTAGAGTCACAACATCTCGAACGTCTTTATACTCATTAATGAGGACATTAGCATTAACCTTCTTGTTCTGTGTTGAACTAGGCAGGAGACGGAGGAATTCATCAGAAAAACTCACCTTTCCCTTTTGCTCTTCCTCACTTCCTCCACTTGTCGAAGCAACACTAACAGCCCCACTCATACTTCCAATACCTTGAATCTCTTACTCGTTACCGATATTTAAACAAATCTATTTCTGAGATTGGCTGACCGTCCTATGCAAAATTTTCTGAAACTCGAAACCTTTTGATCAAGACTGAAAACACTGTAAACTGAGAAAAATATCTCTTCTCTCTGAAAACTTAACAACTTAGGCTCTGAAATCTGAAAGCACGGTGAATGAAAATGAATGCACCATCAATTCCTTATAACCATCATTCAAAGTATGCAACTCATATTTTGAAAACATCAGTTCTGTCTTTAATTCAACATACTGTGAACTTGAATGAAAACCTAGCCGTAGTTCCATGAGCTTGATAGGAAATCAAAATTTTAAAAGTGAATACTCGGAACAACCTTACAACATTCAAAAGAGCTAACATGTCACACTGTGATTTTCTAACTGTCTTACATCTTAGCTACTCTTTTTGCATAGCAATCAAAATACAAGCCTGTGATTGGTTACCGAATGATTCATACTATCACATCAAAAATTGCCACCATTTTTAGATTTTGGGATCGGGCGACTGTGCGACTGCATATAATCTCTTTGTCATGGACCTCTGTCACTAACCCATAGTTTATCTCGAGACATTGCGACAATACACTTTCTTTCCTTTGGCTAGCCCAAGTCATCATCTGGCGATCACGCGATACTGCAGAAATGATAGTCGTGCATAGTTAACACTAACTCATTATCTTTTCTGAGACCTTGTGACTAACCATTGCCTTTAACCATTTAAGGTTATCTCCTAGTCGCTGAGCATTTTCATTTCATTTCTAGACTATGCGACAATCCAAGTCACCCAATTGCGGAATACAAAATCTGAGTATTAAATTTTATCATGACAGGTTATATGTGCCCCTTTTCTCATCTAACGACTGCACAACAAACCCTAATCACCAAGTCAGGAGGAATTTTCCCCTCGAGCACTTTTATTCTCAGACTTTGCGACCACCGTTAGATCCTCTGATCTCTTTATCCAACGGTCGTTGCTTAATCACCAAATATTCTTATATACCCTTAAATATTTCTCAGACATCACGACAAAAGGAAAAGCACTTAGTCTCGTTGTCGCTGATTCAATTTTCTCCTTCTGGCGACCATGCGATAAACCTTTAATATCCATTCGCCTTATGACACATGTCACAAAGTCACTTGTTGACATACTGCATAATGGAAAACTAAGTCATCATTCTATTCTTGGCAACAACCCGACTATGCCTTACTCTAAACCTCAGACGGTCATTCGCGAAGTCTCGGTCAAAATATCTTAACCGTCGTTCCTTCTCGAGACTAGCCGACTGAAGGCTTTGCCTAACTTTTATACTTGGATACTCTTAGCGATAACACGTCATGAAGAAATCGCAGAGTCTGAAGACATTTTAATAACTATTGATAATTTCTCATGATTACCCGACTAATCAGCGGGTCCTCTCCGCATAATGCTTTATTACAAAGTTATCTTGTGACCACACGACATGAAGATATTGCAGAGTCTCGTAATGACAAAGGAATATACTAAATTTAAACAAGACCATGCGACAAAAGAAAATCGCCAGGTCGGGAAGGATTAGGGAATATTCATTTGGAGTAACGCGACAAAGCGATATGATTAAAACACATGACTTAAGTGGACTGAAAAAGCAACAGCGAAATAGAAGCGACATGGCTTAGGGTTTATTTTTCAACTTTTAACACTTGGAAGGCTTATAATTTTTAGGGTTTTTTGCAAATTGAGACAGGTTTAGACTTAAAAACCTGAAAACTTGACACAGGTAAAGCAAAAAGGAATGAGAGATAGCTGATTAAAAATACCAAATCACAGAGAAAAGAACAGGGAACCAGGAAAACTGCTAAAACAAGGAATACAACCAACACAATCCATGATGGATCTATTTCTTCTCTCTGCTATTCCATTTTGTTGTGGTGTGCCAGGGGTAGATACCTATCTTTTGATTCATCTCTGATTATTGAATTCATTGAACTCATTAGAAATGAATTGTCCTCCTCTGTCAGATCTTAGGCATTTTAGTTTCTTTTCTGTTTCCTTTTCCATTCTTGCAAGATACCACTTGAATTTATGAAAAGCTTCTAATTTTTCTCTGAGAAACATGACAGTCATCATTCTGGAATGATCATAAAAAAATAGAATAAAATACTTCTCTTCAGCATAGCTTGTTGTTCCAATTGGTCCACATAGGTCAGTATGTACCAATTCCAAGACTTCATCAAAATTTTAATTCTTTCTTTTGAAACTATTCTTGCTCATCTTTTCAATTTGACATTGTTTGCATATTGCTAACTTGGGTTTCTTTAAAATAGGAAGACCTCTGACTCTCTTGTTCTTTCTTATGTTGATCAGATTATTAAAGTTTACATGGCACAACCTTTTATGCCATAACCAAATTTTTTCTACTTGTGCAATAAAGCATGAACCTTCAGTGAGATCAAGATAGAATAGATTACCTTTTGTTTGTCTGCTAGTTTTGACTAAGTTCCCTTTACCATCTAGGAGCTTGGACTTACCATTCATGAATTCCACCTTGAAGCCAATGTTGTTCTTGAAATCTTTCTTGCCGTTGAATTTGTTGAAATTTTTCTCATCTTTATCTTCTTTGTTTGGACACTTTGCAGAAATGTGACCAACCTCATTGCATGAGAAACAAATCAATGGTATCTTTCCTCTGTATTTTCCTTTTATAGCTCTTCTTGCAAGTAGTGCTTCAATGATGTCAAGATCTTCATCATCAGATTCATCATCACTGTCACTTTCAATCTGCTTCCCTTTAGAGTATCTATCCTTCTTACCAAGGTTCAGTTTTGCTTTGAATGCAGACTCAAGATTGCTAGAGCTAGGAGAGTAATTGTCAAAGTTGTCCAGCTCAGAAGTTGTAAGCCTTCCCACTAATGTATCCAGAGTTATATCTTTATTACACCTTATCTCTTGAATAGTTGAAACTCTAATAGCATAAATAGGGAGCAGAGTTCTTAGTACCTTAATGACCACTATTGTATCTTCAATTATTCCTCCTGCAGCTCTGATAATAGTCACAATCTTCTTGATTCTGTCAATGTATCCTGTAATATCTTCTCCTTCTTTCATTTTCATTTAGTCAAATTGTCCTCTTAGAATTTCTGCTTTGGCTCTTCTTGCATTTGCATCTCCTCCATGAATGTCCTGTAATTTCTTCCACATATCATAGGCAGTAGGACAGTCCTTGACTTCATCAAATTCTAAGTAATTGAGTGAAGAAGCTATGTCAATGATCATTATGTTGTGATGCTTCTGTTCCATCATCTGTTACACAGTCATAGTCCTTATTGGTTCCACATATTTTCTCTCCAAAAACTGTAGACCAACATCACCGATAGTAGATAGATGTAGCTTCATCAGCTCCTGCCATCCTAGGAAATTTTCTTTGTTTAGCTTAGGGATCTCCCTTCTATAAGACATCTCTGATCTTTATCTTACACCTTGAAACCATCTTTGAAAGCACTTGAAGCTCTGATACCAATTATTGGAAATGAGATAAGTAACTAAGAGGGGAGGGGTGATTCAGTTACTCCAAAAAAAATCCTTTATCCCTTAGATGTCTTAAATACTTTAACACTGTTACTCGGTTAATTAAGATATTCTTCTATAACTCGAGTGTCAAAGTAATCTTTATATTATCTAATGCAATTATACTTTAGAGATTTAAGTACAGAAACATAAAGCATGAAACAAATAACATATACACAGGTGACACCAAGATTTAACATGGAAACCCAATATGGGAAAAACCACCAATGTAACTAGTTACTATTTTTCACTCTTCTAAAGTGAGCCTTGTTAGGAGCCAACCGTGTTAAAGGTTACAATAAAACACTGTTAGGTGTGACCTTGTTAAAGGATTTAATCACCTTGTGAGGAGTGGCCTTGTTACAGGTCTTCAACACTTCAACATAGAAATGCTACCTTGTGAGAGGATTTACAAAAAGACTGTTATGTCTACTCTGTTAAGAGATTTTAGATCACTGCTACAATTGTTAGAAAGTAACAATGAATTGACCTATATGCGTAAGAAACTATCTTTGTTGATTTAGATCTCTGTTCTGATTATATCTGGATCCTTGCTGATCAGATGTTCTATTACAGCTCTGAGTGATCAGTACTCAATCAGAATCTTGTCTGATTTTGCCTTCACTCTTCATATCACAGAATTCCACACTTCTGCTTTTTCTTCTTGTTGATCACCTTGCACTTCTTCTATTCAATCCAAAATTGACCTTTCATTTATATGGTAAGCCCTATCAAGTTAGCTTGAATATACTTCTAATAATAAATCACAATTCAGTCGGCCTCATTTAACCAATTAATTAAAGAATATAAATCACTGTTAGTCGGATTCCACTTAATTTCTGACCAATACTGAAATGCACGAGTGACTCGGTCAACACTGAACTACCTTCAATGCCTGACTAAACTTAGTCAGCACTGAATAACTCATTCTATTCACCAACTATGCTTGATCTGAATGTAGTGATGTATGACCTAGGTCTAGTTGTTATTGAGAGTCAGCTTGACTCTACTCTAAGGCCTCTTGCACATACCTTATAGGGTAGATTCTTACCCTTTCTTGAGGAAGTCACTAAGATCTTCACCTCAAGTTCCCTAGATCTGGTTTACATCGTAAAGCTACTAATTCATGCTAAGGAACCCATTAGGAAAGATTCACTTCCCAGGTTAAATCGACGGGTTTAACATCCTTGCTCAATAGATCAAACATAGAACACATAACAGAACACAAGAAATTTCTCAAATCTATTACATGTACAAGATTCTTACAATCTTATATTATTCTTGCTTGTCTACTCCTCCTACCAACTTACAAAAGCTTTCAGCTATATATCTAACCCTCGAAATATCTTTAAAATATCTTGTGCTCTTTGACAACTTCAACCACCTTACACAGGCAACCTGATTGAGCCATAAATGACCTTCCCATCATTGTAATAGGTTTCCCTATTCATTCCAAGAAAAAATGACACATAGAGAGCCGTTGTAGTTGACTTAGCTAGTCACAGACGTCACATCTCATGTTTCCTGGGTCGTTAACTGACATTACCGAGTGCCAGTGTTGACTTTTCTGAGCAATAGAAACAACGTCAGTCTTCAACCCTGAGTGTCAGATCACAAACCCAAAAAAAAACATAGACACCATCCAAAATCACTGATGGACATCCCCAATGGACATTACCGATGAGCATTCTTGAGAGACATTCCAGATGAACATTCCCGAGAGGCATTCCCAGTGAACATTCCCGAGAGACATTCTCAAGAACCAGTATCACTGATCTGCAAATCATCAATCTTTGGTTGCTATAGCCTTATTATATTTCCAGAGGTTTAGAAACTACCTCAACACACACTTAATCTAGGAAACAAATGATTCTAACCTTAGGTACTCCTGCACCATACTCCCCACACAAAAAGAAATCAACTTCCAGGTGATTGGAGTAATTCATGATTGATGCCTAACTTCTTGAAATCAGTTTCCTATACCCATGTAGCCTTTGAATCAACCTGTCCTCACCATTTGACCAGATGTTCCATATAGCTATGTCATCTAATCTGCTTGGCAACTCTTTAATTCAGAATCCCTTCAGCTTGAAGTTTTGGTATAATAGGAAGTTTGAGTGCTCTGAGATCCTCGGTACCTCCTATGAGATCAGAATCTCTTGCTAGAATTGGTCCTTTGTAGGATACCAAATCTGCCACATTGAAAATAGGAGATAATCCTATATCTGTGGGAAGATCAATTTTATAAGCATTAGACCCATATTTTTCCAATACTACACAAGGGCCTATCTTCCTCATCTGAAGTTTGGTTGGAACTCCTTTCTACAACCTTGCTTTTTTAAGGTGCACCATGACCATATCTCCGACTATAAATTAAATATCTTTTCTCCTTGCATCCACCTTGTGTTTGGTGTGAGTTGTACTCTCTATTAGTGCTACTTTAACTGAGTCATGGACCTCCTTCATGGATTGAGCAAAGTCTTTAGCATACCCACTCCTCTCGGCATGGCTTCCAAGATCCCTTAATTCACATATACCCTTGGGATGAATCCCATACACTATTTCGAAAGGGCTCTTTCTTGTGGACCTATTAACTGTATCATTGTATGAAAATTCTTCTTGAGCAAGTAACTGATCCCATGATTGTCCATACTCATTGGTGAGGCATCTGAAAAGATTGCCTAGGCTTTAGTTCACCACTTTAGTCTTACCATCGGTCTATGGATGATATGTTGAGCTAAAAGATAGATTTGTACCAAGCTTCTGCCACAAAGTTTTCCAAAAATGACTCATAAATTTGGAGTCTCGGTCAGATACAATACTTAAAGGTAATTTGTGTGTCCTTACTGTTTCTCTAAAGAACATATTTTCTATGTTACATGCATCATGTGTGTTCTTGCATGGCACAAAGTGAGCCATCTTGCTGAACCTATCAACAAGCACAAAGCTATTGTCCATTCCTTGCTTGGTCTTTAGTAGTCCAACTACAAAATCCATACTAAGGCATTCCCATGGTCTGTTTGGGATAGGAAGGGGCTGATACAATCCTGCATTGGACGAATTCCCTTTTTCCTTCTGACAGACTATACAAGTCTCCACATACCTTTGGTAATCGTGATTCATTCTCGGCCAATAGTAATACCTCTTAACCAACTCTAGAGTCTTATTCAACCCAAAATGGCCACTTAAGGAAGCATTATGTTTCTCTTGTACTAGATTCTCTCTCATGGAACCTCTTGGTACACAAAGTTGTCCTCCCTTAAATAGAAGACCTTCTTGAAGAGTATACTCTGAATACTCACTATGAAAATGATTTTGATATTCTTCACATACCTTGTATGCTGCTGAAAAGTCTTCATCTGCTGGATACAGATCTTTGAAGCTTTCAATGCCAATGATTTTTATCTTAACTTCTTACACTGTGAGTAACCTTCTACTCAATGCATCCGCTACTTTTTTCTACACTCCCTTCTTGTGCTTTATAGTGAAGGTGTAGGCTTGGATGTACTCCACCCATTTCATATGCTTATGGCTTAGTTTATCTTGTGAACTTAGGAAACTCAAAGCCTGATTGTTGGTAAAGACTACAAATTCTTTGGGAAGGAGATAATGTCTCCATTTCCTTATTGCTTGCACTAATGCATATAATTCCAAATCATATGAGGAATACTTCTTCTTTGCATCACTGAGATTCTCACTGTGAAAAGCTACTAGCTTTCCTTCTTGACTCAAGACTGCACTGACAATAATGTTACTAGCATCACACTCCACAGTAAACAATTTGTCAAAAATAGGAATTTTCAATATCAGTTGAGTCGCTATTCTCTTCTTCAAATGCTCAAATCCTTCATCAACTTGCTCATTCCATTGGAACTTGGCTTTCATACCTCCTTTGATGGTATCTAAAATAGGTGCACTGATTTCACTGAACTGTTTAATGAACTTCCAGTAAAATTTTGCTAAACCAAGGAAGCTTCTTACTTTAGTTGCTGAATTTGGTGTAGGCCAATTCAAGATTTCTTCCACCTTACTAACATCCATCTTCAAGTTACCTTGTGAGATAACAAAACCTAGATACACCAACTCTTGCTTCATGAACTCACTCTTTTCTAAGTTGATTGTCAACTTTTATTCATGCAATCTTTTCATTACCAATTGCAAATGTCTAAGATGACCCTCTTTTGTTTTGCTAAACACCAAGATGTCATCTAAGTACACTACAACCCATTTACTAATGAATTCCTTCAAAACCCCATTCATCAATCTCATAAATGTGCTGGGGGCATTTGACAACCCGAAAGGCATAACTAGCCATTCATACAGTCCTTCAATGGTCTTAAAAGAATTCTTCCACTCATCTCCCCATTTAATTCTAATCTGATGATATCCACTCTTAAGATCTATCTTGGAGTAATATCTAGATCCACCAAGAAAATCCATCAAATATTCTACCCTTGGTATAGGGAACCTATACTAGATAGTTATCCTATTTATGGCCGTGGAATCGGTATACAACCTCCAATTACCATTTTTCTTTGGGAATAGTACTGTGGGAACAATAGAAGGACTTATTCTTTCTCTAATCAACCCTTGGTCAATTAGTTCTTGGATTTGGTTAGAAATCTCTGCATTTTTCTATGGGGTCATCTTATAAGTAGCTTTATTTGGAAGTGAGGCTCCTAGAATAAAGTCAATGTAATGACTAATAGATCTCTCAGGTGGTAGGATAGTTGGTTGACCATCACTAACTATGGCCTGGTATTGAGTTAACAACCTTTGGATCTCTAAAGGTAACTCTTCCTTCTCATTTCCCTTTTCACCTTTTGGTTTTAAAACCAAAGAAAAGCCTACTCCATCTTCTTCTAATATCTTTAAGAATTCCTTCTCACCGACCAACAATAGGTTGGGACCTCTTTTCTTTTCTTTCTCTTCTTCCAAGATTGATTGTACCCTGAAAGTTATTCCATCCTTCTTGAAGGAATAGGAATTTTGAACTCCATTATGCACTGCACTTCGGTCATACTGCCAAGGTGTACCTAATAGTAGATGATACACATCCATGGGTAGGATATCACACAAAACTCTATCCTTATACCTCCCTATGGAAAATTCTATCCAAGCTTGCTCATTGACTATTACATGTTGATATTTATTCAACCAAGTAACTCTATAAGGATTAGTGAGAGGTATCCTTGTCAATTTTAACTTCTCAATAGCTTCTACGGAAACTATATTATCAGTAGAACCTGAATCTATGATAACTTTACAGACCTTACCGAGTACCTTGCAGTTGACTCAAAACAAAGATCTTCTTTGGCTTGGCTCTTCTTTGATTGGTTCTTTGAGGAGTGTTCTCTGAACCATCAAATGCTCTCCCATCTCTGATCCTATGGCGACTTCTGCATTCTTGCTACTAGAAGACTCTTCTTGCACATAATTAGCCCTTTCCTCTCCTCCTTGTGAAGTAGAGCTCTTTTCAGGACACCAATATGCAAGATGCCCAAACTGTTGATAGTTGTAGCATTTCGTCGAATAGAATTAAGATCCTCTTCCTTGGATATCAGTTCTTCCCTTTGAACTATTATTTGAACCTCTTCCTTGGTTGTAACCACCTCTAGTGTTACTAGGTTCTCCCTGGTTCTCTGTGAGTTTGTTCTCACTCTGATTTTTAGCTTCAGGATTTCTTCCTCCATATCCTCCTCTATGACCTCTATTGTCTCTTCCTCTGCCTCTATTTTTTGAGTCTTGTTTCTTCTTGAACTTCTCTTCCAATTTAGGAGCTAATTGATAGCATTGGTGGACAGTCTTGGGGCTTAAGAGAGTGATCTCTTCTTGAATACTCCATTTGAGGCCATTTTGATATCTTGCCACATTTAGGATTTCTTCTTCCATTACATGGGATCTCAAGCATAGCTTGTGGAATTATTCTGTATAGGAACTGACTTCTAAGTCTTTCTGCCTTTTTTTATGCAGTTGCACTTCATAATCATCAGGAAGGTAAGTTTCCTTCATCTTAGCCACCATACCTTTCCAACTGGTTATGGGGTTATTTCCTTCTTTTTCCCTTTCATCTTGGATAAATTTCCACCAAGTGAGAGTTGTTCCTCTCAATCTTGTCTTTTCTATCCTGACTTTCTAAGCTTCACTCACACTATCACAATCAAAGTGATTTTCAAGACCTTCTATCCATTCCATGATTAATTCTGGATCCATTTTTCCACTAAATAAGGGTACGCCTTCTAAGGACTTACCACTCATTACCTTTATTGCTTTCAAGAATGGCTCTTCTTGAAGCACAGGGTCAGGCTCTGGGTTCATTTCCTCCTCAGCCACTTGTTTACCCTTCTCATCAGCTTCTCTCACCAGTTCACTAACTACTATAGTTCAAAGTTGCACTTCTTCTAACATGCATGTCATTTCGGCTAACTGTTCCTTCAGGAGTCTATTCTCCTCTCTCTGTTCTCTGAAATCTCTTGCTAGTTCTACATTGGACACCATGTTGGATGAGTTTACAGAATCTTCTAAAAATCACAACCAAAAAACACAAGCCCAATTCTCTAACTTGCTATGATACCAATCTTACGTATGACCTAGGTCTAGTTGTTACCAAGAGTCAGCTTGACACTACTCTAAGGCCTCTTGCACAGACCTTATAGGCTAGATTTTTACCCTTGCTTAAGGAAGTCACTAAGATCTTCACCTCAAGTTCCCTAGACCTAGTTTACACTGTAAAGCTACTAATTCATGCTAAGGAACCCATTAGGAAAGATTCACTCTCCAGGTTAAACTGACATGTTTAACCTCCTTACTCAATAGATCAAGCATAGAACATAGAACAGAACAAAAGAAATTTCTCAAATATATTACATGTTTAAGATTATTACAATCTCATATTCTTCTTGCTTGTCTAATCCTCCTACCAACTTACAAAAGCTTTCATCTATATATCTAACCCTTGAAATATCTTTAAAATATCTCGTGCTCTTTGACAACTTCAACCACCTTACACAGGTGGCCTAATTGAGCCATAAATGACCTTCCCATCACTGGAATATGTGTCCCTATTCATTCCAAGCAAAAATGACATGTAGAGAGCCGTTGCAGTTGACCCAACTGGTTACAAATGTCACATCTCGCATTTCCTGGGTCGTTAACTGACATTACCGAGTGCCAATGTTGACTTTTTTGAGCAATAGAAACATCGTCAGTCTTCAACCCCAAGCGTCAGATCACAAACCTAAAAACAAACATAGACACCATCCAACATCACTGATGGACATCCCTGATGGACATTATCAATGAGCATTCCCGAGAGACATTCCCAATTAACATTCCTGAGAGGCATTCCCAATGAACATTCTCGAGAGACATTCCAGAGCACCAGTATCACTGATCCACAGATCATCAATCTTCCATTGCTAGAGCCTTATTACATTTCCATAGGTTTAGAAACTACCTCAACACACACTTAAGCTAGGAAAAAACTATCTAGCAACTATGGTGTTTGTTCACTGATTGACCTCAGTCATTACAAAAATGGTGGAACAAAACACCTTACAAACCAACAAGCTTTCTATCCTAAAAATGCTTCTAACCTTAGGTTCTCCTGCACCATGTAGACATTTGTGTAACATCACTACATAAGTGTAAATACATATGTAACATCAATGAAAATACACAATTGAATAATTGTCTTCAACAAAGAGTACCATTGTGGTTGGTTGATGAAAAGGGTAGTGTTAAATATCTTCAAAATTGTATGTTTTTCTCTAATTAGCTTCCCTACTATGTAATGCTTAGAATATGCTTTTCATCTTGTACCACTATTGGTCAAAGAGGGTCTCAAGAGGTGGGCTAGTAGGTTAGCATAGAATGGAAGTGAATGGTAATGAGTGTTGATAATTGGGTTGAAGGGAATTTAGTAGTGATGATTAAGGTTGATAAGTTGGATAGGTTAAAGCGGGTTTATATAGATTCAAGCAATATAGAATATATGACAAGCTCATGGATTGTGCTGATATATCTTCTTAAGAGATTGATGTAGGAGGAGGTGATTGAATGAGGCCTTTAACATGTCTATATAATCATTGTGAAGAATTTCATTGGGGGGAAATCTATTAGTCAAATTTCACAAATATGGTTCTGATTTGTAGAGCTTTAAATGGGATTTTTTTTTATTGGCTTTTACAATGAATACAATGGTATATTTTATTGGTGATGATGATATGTGTGTTATTTGAATCTTAGGTTGGATGAGACAGAAATTTTTTTTTGACGAGATTTATATTATGACATGTGAGGAAGAATTTCTTACGATACATTATGTCCTAAGTTTTGGTCCATGGCATAGTAATGAGGTGGTCAAAGGGGAGATTCACCAAAGTTTTTTTGAAGGAAAATAATGGCATTTCATATTGATAAATGATTTTACTCATGAGTAATGTATTTTCCTTTCCATTTATAAATATCCTTATAGAGCATCTCTTACTCAGTTGTCACTATGAGACAAAATATTTTCATACCTATTGATATGAGTTTTATTCCACTACAACATGCAGAACTAAGTACTCAATATTTCAAATGGATTACCAAATGCATACCCTTTGCTTGAGGTTGGTGGGATGGAGCCTTGGACTATTGACTGATGATATTAATTTTCCATTAGTATGCAAACAACACTTTCAGTAAGCATACACCGAAAGACAAAACAAAGAGAAAACTAAAAATCAGATATAAAGAGATCACCAAAAATGGCTAAGTACAAAGAGAACCGACGACACAACTTTGTGAGTACACCAAAAATGCAAAGTGGAAAGGATAAAGAGGAACCCAATGTGCAGGACATAGTGCAAACCGAGAGATAGTTAAAGAGAAAATCAAGAGAACAACCTTGAAAGATAGTCAACTAATTTCAGAGCATAACCGACCGTCAGAAACTGAAATTCAGTTGTAGCCCACAAAAAGTGGATCTTTCTTCCACGTCAGATGAAACAGTCTTATTCTATTTATAGAATCTTGATTTTTTTTAAACCATTTCTTTAGGGACAAGAAACATGAATGTAAGTGCTTTAATCAATCTAACTGATTTAAAACACTTAGACAAGGAGATAAAAGTAAAAAGTTGTAAACCTGATCTTAGAGTTAACATTGTTTTTTGTGAAACTTGATGATGTCAATCCATCTTATAAATAGATGATTCAATCATTCAATATACATGTGTGAATATAGAAGAGAGGATGAATGAAGCCTACGAGCACATCTATGGATTAGATTGAAAGTTTCTAGAACCAGAACAACAAAAGGTGAATTTGGTTAGCAAGAACCAAGAACAAAGGCTATCGATAATTAGAGGTATTATTCAATCACATTAGGTGATATATATTATTCACGTAAACTAAAATAGATCTGTATCAGCAATAGGAGATTGCATATACCAGGTCAAATTATAATTTTCTATCATTCTAAAAAGTGGAGAAAAGTGTAAAAATCCTTTCAAGGAAGGTGGATTTAACAGTCCAACTACAAATCTCTTAACCAAGTGCACACTCAACAGTGTTGCTAAAGCTCTTAACTGAGTAGACTTCAATAGGTATCCATAGATACTCTTAACCGGGTAGATCATCAAAAGTGATCAAATTGTAAGTGTTAACCGACCCCTTCCAATCTGCAGATAGTGAAGATTTTGTGGGTGCCATCCCCAGCGCAGTTTTTACTTGCTAACAAGAGTTTTCTGTGATATCATATCTTGTGTTATGTGTCAATTAATTTCATGAATGTTCACATGTATGTTAAGTATATGAATTAATATAACTCGCATCAAGATAGTATAGATCAGATGAATGGATATACAATCGATTACACAAAGGTTAATTGATTAAAGGATACAAAATTTTGAGGGGTACTGATTCACCCCTCCCCTCTCAGTACACACTTCCCATTAATTCCAACATTGACCTTCTTGGTTGGGGCTTCAATAATGGAGGTGAGTGCTTTGGTTTTTTAGTTCTTATTCTATTGTAGTTGTGAATATTTAGGTTCGCGTGGATTTATTGTCTTCGCATTTATGAATCTATATAAAGTTGTGATATTGTTTTATTTCTTTCTATTGATTGAGTTTATCATTCATCTTTAGAGGTGTAAAGTTGTTTTCCATGTATTTAAGGTCTAGATCTGATTTCTCTTCCATTTGATCATAAGGATTTAAATCATATAATGTGGCTGCAAAAAGGGAACACCTTTACAAGGTAATTATTCCAATCAATATTCAAATTATTTAGTTTTGCTAAGTTTTCTTTTCTAGACTAGCTATTTGTAGCAATATATATACACATGTATATATAAGTTAACGTCTATTTGACTTGTACTTTGAATTTGTCCACTCATCTAAACATAGAATTTGAGTAGTTTAATTTAAGAATATAGGATATAGGTAAACTGTAAATGAAATAAATTTTAAAGATAAATGGGGTTTTAAATCTTATGCCCAGCATTAGTTCCTCTGAACTGAGATGGTTATGTCAAATGATTGCATTTTTGTGTTGTTTCTTATTAGGTTAGAAAATCTGAAAAAAGGAGAAAAACTAAAATCAAGATACAATGATATGGAATTGTGAACCAACCATCCATCGACAATGTAATATGTGGAAAAACCTTATAAAGGGTACCTAAATGCTAGAGGCTTTTGGGGTAGGCCAACCGGTATACGAATATGATAAATTACTACTACGTTGAACTTTTTAAAATTATTTTGAGGACTTAAATAATTATACATAATCATTTTAGTGTATGATTTTAAGTCTAGATCACTATTTTGGAAGGTTGGACATGATTAATAGAGTAAGTTGGCAGAATAGGTATAATATAAGCATCAATAATGATGATCATCTCTTGTTTGTTAGTTTATTAAGGAAGGATGTGCATTGTTGTGATCTTCTGTAGTCCTAGACCCATGTAGCCAATTTTTAATTGAAAATAATCATTATGAAATAAGAAAATTACTTCTAGCCATATGGATGCCTTTTTCAAAACAAGATAATTCAAAGTAATAGATACTATGAATGATAAAAGGCTATCAAGATGTCACAACCCTCACTATAGGATCATATTTATAATTCTTCCAAGTTAAATTACTCATTTTCCAAGATATGATGAGAGGAATCAATACTCAAAATTTGTTTTATGTAAACCCTCTTAAAGGTTTAGTATATTGAATTCTACATTGAGTTACATATTTCAACATTCCTTTCACATGTAATCCTTCTACATCCTTGGTGATTTTATTGTACCTTCCAAATCAAAATATTTAACTCATCATAGTTATGGTTTGAAGAATTTTTTTATAGTAAAGACTAATATCTTGTTTATCTCGACACAACTTCAGCAAAGAAAGAGAGACACTAACATAGTCCAAGGTCAAAGTACCAACTCAACATGTGAGACACTAACCTCATCAGAATACAAGAGATAAGAAATGTAGACCATTAAAATAATAAAAATTGCACCCTAAAATCACTTGAAGCATCAGATGCCCCAATGACAGGAAGACGGGGAGATATACAAATGAACATCCTTCAAGTATGACTTCGAGCATTGGACGCCCAAAGACAGGAAGAGAGAAATACAAATGAACATTCTCTCTCTCTCTCTCTCTCTCTCTCTCTCCATGTCTTTTGGGTATCCAAAACTTCAAGTCATAATTGACATCATCAGATTGGATGACAACTTCACTATTTTGTCTTCAACAACATTGTCAGAAGAAGGCATCTGTGAGTGGTTTGGATATATTTGAAGCCAGGTACTTTGACTAAATTAAGTTTATATTATTGTAATTTTTTTGTTGATATTGGGAATTGTAACCATGTGTATGGACATGACTAATTAATGTGTATGATTAGGAAACATATAAGGACATTGGAGGAGTGGATATAGGTATGTTTTTAAGGGACTATCACCAATACCTTTTTGTTTTTGAACATTTTGAGAAACCATGTTAGGTCATGTGTATATGTAGGTATTTTAAGTTTTATCTTCTCAAGTGTGTTGTACATAGTTAGAATAGTTCTATCTTGAACCATTTGGCTATAGAAATTAGTGTAGTTTTTCTTTCTATTTTTTTTTCAGTTTAGTGGTTTTGTGGAGCCCAGTGATTAATTTTCCTTGATTCATTTGACATAGGATTTTCGAGGGGCTCATTTTTGTTGTTGTTTTTTTTTAGTTTTATTTAGTAGGTCATGTTAGAGATCCACCTTGAGTCATTTCACTCAAGTAGTTTGGTCACTTATTTGTTTAGTTTTATTTAGCTTAGATGTACTTGTTTAGTTTTCTTTAGCTTAGGTGTTCTTCTTTGCTTAGTTTAGCTGTGGGACTCCAATTTTTGAAAAAGGGTGGGGTTTTTTCAATACCAGTAATCTTGCGCTAAGCCATAAATAGTTAAAAAGAAATGCCAAGTTGCATCTTCATGGATTGATAATAATAGTATAAGTTCAGCCTAAAAATTAGTGAGAGGTTTCCACTTGTCACTAAATTGCACCAATTCACAAGGAGAAGTGATGTCATATGGAAAGGGTTATGATTGAGTGAGGTGTTATCATGTGCTATACCTTGACCCACAAAGTTAGGAGAAAGAAGGAAAGTGCAACTTTACAAGGTTTGATGATGCAAGTACAAGTCAGGTTGTGATAACACCATGTGTCCCATATGAGGCTAGTAAAAGGAGGGTTAATGGTTACACAAATTGTTGGATTGTATGATCACAGTGGTTAATATAAAGTGCTAGTGATTTTTTTTTTTAAAACATCTCATCATTTTTCAACCTTTGTTACAATCAACTCGACGAGAATCCTATATAAACAATGAATTGATCGACAACTTGTCGTCGATGTTTCGACTACGTTTTGATAACAATTCATTATTTATATAGGATTCTCATCGTTCTTGTTTAATTTTGGCATCGTAGGGTTGTCAAAAAAGTGGCAGGCTATGAAAAGGGCCTAGGGTGAAAGGCGCACACAACCTCTCTCATAGAGCCCTTTTTTCTAACCTTTTGCTCCTCAATTTTTTGACGCATATTCTAGTCGTCGCAAGTTTTGAAAAAATAACTTTCATGACACTTTTGGTCGATGGATCTAACTTTGACATTCGCAAAATCGACCTATGATCGTCAAAAATTAAACAGAATTTTATTAGTGTCGGTAGACTGTACAAACATCACTTTGGTCACGGTCATGGCACAAATGGTATTATGAGGAGTGGTCACAGAATTAGCATCAACTAGTTTACATTGCAAAGTGGTTCCAACCACAAATTTTTTGGTTGAGCAATGATAAAGTTTTTTGTGTCACAGACACTAAGATAGATCGAACTCTTATGTTCTTGATTAACCGGTCGATAGATCACGGATCGGTGAGTGGTAAAGTTTGTGCGATCACTTCCAATAATTTGATGAAATGGAATAAAGGTTATACATCCAATGTATCGGTATTTACAAGATCGATGAAAGCATTTAAGATGGATTTAAGGTGTTGCATTGGAGAAGTAAAAAATATATTTTATTATCTTGGAGATATAAACTTGCAGATATTATCTTGGCCTAACGCGGTCATGATAAATTATTTCTTTCATCGAGATTATCAATTTGACACATGGTACTATCATAGAAAATAAATTTGAAGATCATTCTTAGGTCAGTGCAAGTTGTTTTTATATGGGAACTATTCATATTGAAAAAAGAGAGAGTTGTTGAAAAAAAAAGTTTTTTTGGATGATTAGGGTTTTGAGATTTCAAGTTGAAGTTGAGATCAGAAAGGAGAGAGAAGAGATAAGTTACATAGTATAGAGGTACAGAGTATAAATAACCTATAGGATATGTTAAGCAATCAGTGTTGCATCTAGATCACTATTCTTATTGTTTCCTAATAGTTGCAACAGGCAAAATCCCTTAACCGAGTAAGCTCTAACAAGTTCTTTTTTGTAAATCCTTTAACAAGGTGACTTCTTTATTAAGGTTTTAATCCTCTAGAAAGGTAGATCATAACTGATCTTACTATATTCCTAACAGTGTACTAGTGACTCCTAACTGGGTGAACCCTCAGAAAGGGTATTTGTAGCTCCTAACATGGAAAACTCATATACTGCAGTATTGGGCTTGTGGTTGTCATCTCCACCATGGTTTTATTTTCCCTCTTACAAGGGTTTCCACATGAAAAATATCAGTTTTATGTGTGATGAGTTTGTATATGTTTGATATTATTGTCTTTCATATATTTGCATCAGTTATTTACTTTATAGTTTGGAAAGTATTTCAACAGTTATTTGGTTTAGTGGTTAAATTAGTTCTTTATTTGTTTGTACTAATTCACCCCCCCTCTCAATACCTATTATTTCTACAATCTCATCTAAAAAAGAAGGGATTGGATCACTATCCTTGCACGTGTGAGCACAACTAGGTTGAGCATAATACCCAGGTTTTACTTGTTTAAAGCGAAGAGGCACATAAAAATGGCATTGCCAATTGCGAGTGAGGGTCGTGCATGTTAATACAAGAATACACATGGATAATGAAGGATTTATTTCTCAATTGGCTTTACACTTTTCTAGAACCATCCCCACTAAGGTCTCTCCCTCAAACATGGTGCTACTCATTTTTTACAGCCATGGAAGCCACATGGCGTTGAGGAAAATTGACCAAGCAAGATGTTTAGGAATAGACCTACTAACACTTCCCACACACACCATCCACAAGTTGCAACAATTGGATGTGATTGTATTTTCTCCTTTTAAAACATACTTCAAACAACATAGGAACATGTGGCTGGAAAACAACCCTCAGATTGAAATTTGACATGAAGAGACGACAACTCTTTCCATCAAAGCATTCTCAAGTGTATTAGCATCAGGAAATTTAATGAGCGGGTTCCGTAGGATAGATGTTTGACCACTCAATCAGTCTACCTTAGTGAATGATATGAGGCCAAGTAAGGCATTTTTTCTTCAAGAAGATGAAGGTCAACCACTATCAGTTGAGCGTCAACCAAAATCAAATGGTGGTGAAAGTACATGTCAAGGTGAGGGAGAGGTTATTGCAGTAGAGGTATTTATGAAAATGAATGGTTACAATGAAGATGTAATTGATGGTTTTATGAGAAGGTACAATGATAGCATTGGGGAGAGAGAAGATGATGCATTAGAGGGTCTGATTTTGCATCCAAAACCATCCCAACCTTAAAAAAATGATGAGAAACCAACCGATAATGATGTAATGGACAATGTAAATGGATTAAATTTTCCAACTGAAGCTTATGCACCCAGTTGGTTAAAAGAGGCAACCACTAATCTTGGTTAAACCATAAATTATGCCAAGGAGGAGGTATCCCTTTCAATTCCCTCACCACCACATATCAATCTATCTAAGGCGGTTCACCACTTTACAAATGCCTAAAATTGGGATCAATGAGATAGTTAGGTGTGTGATGATGGACTTGACACAAGTGACCATGATGTTGACTTTGTGCCATGCACGCCATATGAAAATGAACAAAAAACAAGCAATACCAACAAATTCCTCATAATTCATGTGTAAAGAATGAAACAATCTATACATGAAGGTCATTCAAGGGTGCTTCGTCTAAGTAAGAAGTCATAGATACTGACATCTAATGAGTACATTGCACACTTTGGGAATAGGAACAACTGAAGAAGAAATAAGAGGAGAATGCACAACACAAGAAGGAGCATATGAGGGAGAGAAAAGCTAAAAGAGAGGAAAATGCAGCAGCAATAGAACTAATGAGGGTACAAAGGTAAGAAAAAATACTGAGAGAAGCTGAGGAGAAATAAAAATAGACAAAGGAGATGGCACAAAAAAAGGAACAGGCGAGGAAAGAAAGAGAAGAAAACCCAAATCAACCTAAAAGATGTAGATGAAACAAGGGAAATACAGACTATACGCCTACCCAAAATACAATTAGTATGCCTAACACACCTATACCCTCACAACACCCAACTCTTCTTGACATGTTCAACATTTTTGTCCCGGGCTTAGCAGGAAATGGTAATTCACAACAAGGGAATACCCTTGAATCCTCATCACAGCTGGTAACCAATCCTTATCAAAGAAACACGTTGCTTGCTCAGCTAGTAAGTCTCATTTAGAATATTCCCAATCAAATGAAAACTCCTACAAGTGGAGGAGAGAGTAATGGAATTGGATACAAGACTCCTTATCCTTTTTCAGGATTTAAGGAAAAATAAGGTCAATTGCAGATATTGTAAAATTTTGATTGATGTGGAAACCCTTTTTTTGGCTATATTGTACTTAATTGTAATCATGTGATATGAAAATAAATAATGGTAATGTTGCATGCATGATGAAGTAGACCACAACTATATTTTTTGTCTATGGATAACTAAGGGGTATTGTAGGCATTGTAAAATTTTGATAGATGTGGGAAAATAATTTTTTGCTCTATTCTACTTAATTGTAATCATGTAATATGAAAGGAAACAATGATAATGTTTCTTGTATGTGAAGTAGACCACACCTATGTTTTTGTTTATTGAAATTCAATACAATGTTCCAAAATAGTCTACTGTGTTTCATTTTTTTGCAGCTATGTATATTTTGATTTCTTTGTGTTCCAACTTTAACCAAAGTTTTGAAATGCATACAATCAAGAAGTCCATGTTTAAAGATAAATGTTAAACATTTTATGAATTGCATACACTAAAAAATTATAGTGGAATGTATGCAATCAATGTTAAAGAGAAATGTATGTAGTCAATGTTAAAGATAAATGCATATAGTCATTGTGACTATGTTTGTATACTCAATAAAAACTTAAGAATGCATACAGTCAATGACAAGGTAAGAATTCAAATTGTACTCAATGAATGAAGAGAAATGCATGTGTATGTATGCATGTATGCATGTATGCATGCATGCATGCATGTATGTATGTATGTATGTATATGCTTGTATGTTTTTATTATTCAACATTGTTACATATAAGGTC
This sequence comes from Thuja plicata, assembly GCA_018584345.1. NCBI lineage: Eukaryota > Viridiplantae > Streptophyta > Pinopsida > Cupressales > Cupressaceae > Thuja > Thuja plicata. The sequence goes on along the minus strand of MU225176.1, from coordinate 1,347,504 downwards.
ACCAAAAAGAAGAAACAATGACAAATTGGACTACAAAATTGAATTGATTAAGCCATCATATTTCATAATTTTGCAGGTTTCCTCACCCGGGAAGGTGCTGACAAGACAAATAAGAGATCAATGAACATTATTAGGGAAAAGGTTCTTGTTGATGGTCACCAAATACGATATGGACAATACAACCATAATTTACATTATCAACAATTAGTAAACTATGATCAACAATGCATAAAATTCCTATATGCAAGTAGACAACTTGCCCAAGAACTGATAATGTTCTATTACATTCAACAAAGAAATGATGAAGAGGATAAAATTTATCTGGTCAACATGTATGGATAAAATCAACAACCTCTACTTGAAGTCGTTGTCTGACAGGAATGGATTGTAGCTATCTAAGGAACCACTAGTATCCGTAATCAAGCGGAATGGTTGAATAATCAAGAAAAAGCTTTTGAATATTTCTTTGAGGGAACATTTCCAATTGAATATTATGAATTTCCTAGTGAGTTTATTTTTTATTCATTTTTGTTTAAAGTGGGAATTATGTCCACTCAAACTATTCAGATAAATTGATGGTTCTTTAGATAGTTTTGTCCATGTAAAATAGATCATATTTCTGAACTTGAATGATTACATGCTTGGACAAGGAATTTTCACCCAATATAGATTCTTACAAGGTTTCAAGTATCTCGAAAAGGAAAAATTTTGCTTGAATTACCTCATCAACCAATGCTACATGTTCGACAAGCTCTTTATTAGAAAGAAGAGCCACCTCAACCATCAGTTGATGCTCTATTTGCATATTTAGATATTGGACAAAAAGACAACACATCTGACATAAAGGATATTGGTGAATCTCCTAATGGAAGCTATTGATTATATGATTTAGATAATGGAAGCGGTTGTTATAATTCGAACCTAATTTGTACTTTTTGTCTATCCTTGTCTTTTTTTGAAATAAACTTTGACCCACATTATGAATCTCATAATGGATGCTACCTATTGTTCATATGATTTATAATGATAATAATGGAAGTTGTTATTATAATTAGAACCTGAATTGTAGTTGTTGGACCTATCTTTTTTCTCTTTTTGAGAGAGACTTTGATCCACAATGTGAATCTCATAATGGATTCTACCTATTGTTCATATGATTATAAATGATGATAATAGAAGCGGTTGTTATAATTGGAACATGTATTTCTTGTTGTTGTCTATCCTTGTCTAATTGTGAGAGATACTTTGATGCATGATGTTAATCTCATAATGGAACCTACCAATTGAAGCTATGATTATAAATGATGATAATGGAATCAGTTGTTATAATGAATTTAGATTTATTTTTTGAGATGGAGGATTGTTGTCAAAAAAATTTAATACTACATAATTTTGTGACATGTTTCCCACTGCACATTCCACCTGCATTTGTTTCACAGTTCATAACCTACCTATACAAAAATGAACATATGGTGTTGCAAGGTCCAACTATATGTTTGAACCACCTACAAACATTTGACAGACAATTGAGCCTTGCAATACCAATGCCATCTGGGTGGTTGTTTTAAACTTGAAACAATTTTAGAGGGAATACGAGGTACCTAGTGCACAATTCAAAAGGAATCAGTAGATAGGATAGATACATGGAAATAAATTCAATAGTGGCATGAAAGAGAGTTCAAAAAGAAGTATTGAATAGAGTTTAAACAATGAAACAATGCATAATTACCAAGTAATAAAAATCAATTCCACACTACATAATGAATGAATTCCAAAAATATTTCATTATTTCAATTACAGAAATATGATTAACAATGGAATAAATTGTAAGCTAAATTGACTAATTACATGAACTTCAGAAATAAGAGAAATAGATAAAATGAAGTTGACAACAATAACTAACAATGTTAAAGAGATACTAATATTTACAAACATTTGTAATGAGCATTAAAAAAACAAAAAAACAAAAAGAGATAGTCCATTGGTTCATAGCCTTAGTAAAGTCGATAAGACTTTATCTGTAGGTGGTTGATGTCTTCTATGCTGAGGTTGTCATGTGTTATAGCTTTACCTTCCAAACAGGGAGTGATTGTAACAATCACAAAGTAAGATACATGTATATTATGACGTAAAACAAAACATTATTATGTTGTAAGATCAAGCTTTCCCAATTCAAATTGGAGTGTTGACAAACATTTTTAAAGGACATGATGTCATATGCACAACAAGATGAACCTTTAATGCCTCCTGCAATTGAAAAGATGGGTAACTATCTATGGAAGTAACGATCCCACAAAAAATTAGCAATCAAATATCACATGCACAACATTCTAAGAGGATATAAATTCAAATCCAAAATAATTTTCTATGCTAAAAAATATAAAACAAATAAATGTGTATTGTGTTTACCAGATCGTATTCCACCCACATTGGAAACACAATTCATAAAAAATTACCCATATGGACAGATGATGCCGCAAGTAAAAGCTATGTGCGTGCACCACCTCTGAAAACTTATCATCCATTTAGGAATTGAGACACCATTTGTTCATATGGGTGATTATAATAAAATGTGAGCAATGCAGGAGTAATGAGAATGTGGTGCACACTACACTTTTTCATTTAATTTATGTTTAATACTACATAATTGTGCGCTATGTTTCCCATGGTGCATTCCCTCGGCATTTGTTTCGCAAATCATAACCAACTTAGACTGAGATGAACATGTGGTTTTGAAAGGGCCAAATTTGTGTCTAAACCACCTACAAAAATCTGACATCCAATTGGTCCTTGCAACACCAATGTCCATCTGGGTGGTTGTTTTAAACTTGAAAAAAATACAGAGGGATTACACGATGCACTGTACACAATTACCTACTAGTTATTAATTAAAAACAATTCAAATTAAAGTGTTGAGAAACACAATTACATGGACCCAATTTCATCTTCACACCTTGGTAAACTCTTCACTGCCTCACATACATGCAAAAAATTTATAACCACTGGTGGAAGTAACAATCTGACATAAATTTATCATTCAAATAATGCATGCACAACATTGTAAGAGTATATAAACTCCAAGGATAAATAGAATTTTGTACTCAAGGATATAAAATAATAGTAATTAATCAGCACAAATTGAGAGAAATTACAATGCAGTGTAATGAAAATTACATTGGAAATTGCCCCTTATAAAAGAATTAGAATGTGGAACTCATGCATTCATTTGTGGTTGGTCAATTTAAATTTTAAAATAGAGTGGAAAAGAATCGGTCATATCATACTGTACTTTCTTGCCATTTATTTCTGATTCATATGATGGCTTCATCAATTCAGTCTTGTCTTTCATTTTTTCATTGTTTATTAGTGAGCTCGTATGTAAGAGTGGTGAACAACACATACATAAAAGCACATACATACATACTTAAATATCTATATGTACATATCTATGCATACATATCTATACATATATATCTACGCATATATTTCTATGCATACATAGATACATATCTATGCATACATTCAGCGTATAGACATCTGAAGTAACCATTATTGAAAAAATAAAGATCACATTACTCCCCCAATTTATAGTGACAATAAGACATAATAATATGTTTGAAATGTGCCCCCACTCATAATGTAAACATACATGAACCTTATTTTATGATTATTACGAGTATATAAATATGAATCAATTCGATTGTATATAAACATGTATTTCTCTTAGGTTGTCAAATTTGCATTCTAAAGTTGTAATTAACTCTATGCATTTCTCTTTGAACATGTAATACCCACCTCTTGGTTTGCTTTTCAGTTTCGGTTGCCGACCTCTTTTAGGATTTTTCATGTATGTGTGGCTTATTTCAGATGGTTTAAAGGATATTTATGTATCACATTTCAGTATGTTATTGATTCATTGCTTAGAGTGTTATATCTCCTATTTGCATATGATTTATGGTTATTTCATGATGTTGATGTATATGTTAGGATGTCATTTCGATTATGGTTTTTTGACAATACTGACCCTAGATTTATATGCACATGGATCATTTATATGTTTTGCATTACTGTTTGACGTGCTTGATATGGTATGGGACAAAGTCGTAGTTACTTGCTTCGGCGAGATCCACACGATAAACTAGTCTCAACCATTGTTTTCTATATGATATACATTTATGATCGTCTTGTGATGACAGGTTTGTAGGTACCGGGCTACATCTTCCCTGAATTAGCAGGAGTGAGCGTGCCCTATTGCAATATCTCAATGGTAAGAGAGGGGAGATAGTATTCAGGTCCAAATCCATACCCTAAACCCTATTTTGTCCTATTGATGGACAAAGAATATGATTGACTACCCTAGTGTTTGAATCCGTCAAGTGACATGGATTCATGAGCCTATTTGTGTGTGTTGGGTTTCTGTTTCAGTTGATTGTCTATTTTAGTTGATTATCTGTTAGATGAGTTTTAGGTGATTTGATGATGCTTTTAGCTTGATTTATTTAATGAATTGTCATGGTAAATATTAATGTTAATTATTGCACCTGTAATAGGGTTAAAACATTGATATATGAGATATATGGCTATTTAATAATTAAATATTAATTAAATGCCTATATTTAATTAATTGATTTAATTGTTAAGTCTTGATTAAAATAATTGAGATTTAATAAATATTAAATTCAATTAATGGTAATTAATTGTGCATAGTTGAATTACTGAATATCATCTTAAGTTGCATGGTTAATTGATTTATTTAAGTGAAA
>MU225176.1:1313920-1341577 GCA_018584345.1 Thuja plicata | reverse complement strand
CCCCCCCCCCCCCCCGCGCATACCCACTGTCGTGGCAGTGAGCCCGCAGGGCCTGTGGTCACCACTGCCAAGGCAGTGGCCCACAGTGCCTCTGCGGTGACCCACTGCACAAGGCAGTGGGGCCGCAGGGCTTGTGCAGCCCGTCCCTTACGGGACAGTGGGTGGGGCCGAGACCCCCCCACTTGCTTTTTTTTAATTCATTTTTTTTATTAATTAATAAATTTTCTTTAAGTTTGTTTTTAAATTTGTTTTTTTTTAGAAAGTTAAATTTATTTTATAATTAATTTTAGCTTAGTTTAGTTAAGTTAAGTTTATAATTAATTTTTAATTTTAATTAACTTTAGTTTATGGTATATCTTAATTTAATTTAATTTAATATCTTGGATTAAAGTTTTTTAAAAACTTAGTTTTGTGTTATTAATTAAACTTTGTTTTAATTAATAAATATAAGGGTGTGAAAGTGCTTTGGTTATAATATTGGATATGTGACGATTTTATTTTTATCTTTAAATGGGTATTTTTATCACAGGATGTAATTATAGCTATGATTTAGTAATTATCAAATTAAGTTAATTTATACTTGATGGAGATTATAAAGTAACCTATATAGGAGCTTTAGTTATTTTTCTGCTTGAAGATTTAATTATAGATGGTTAGTAATTTTACCAGATAAATGAATTTGCATAACTAGAGTTATAAATTTGTTTATCATTCAATTCTGAATTAGCTCCTTCTGGAGATGTACTTATTATGCCATGATGTACTGTTTTGAGATTTGATTCTACATGTTGTCTTGTGAGTGATTTCCAGTGCGTGTCTCTTATTATGTTATGTTGCTTCGATTGTCTTTTCTAATCCTAGTGTTCTGAACTTAGGATATGTGATCCTTGAGAATGTCTCATATGGTTAGTGACAACCAGTAGTTCCTATATGGGTAGGAACCAGTTTATGAGATCTGTGATATTATATTTGACCTGGAGCTTAGGGGATGGATAGTTAGGTGCATCTTAGGGGAGTGGCTTCCAATAGGATTCCGGGGCCCAAAGAGGCTAGTCTAGGGTGACCTATTGTAAGTTGCATAATAAGTGATAACTTAATAATAAAACTTGGGGGTTACATTAAATACAAGATTAGTTAGCATGTTGAGCGTCCAGTGTCCAGAGTGACTAGACCAGGGTAAACTCAACTAGATGATACTTGAGGGTTCGGGGTCCATAGAGACCAGTCCTGGGTAACTCGAGTATATTACCATATGATGACACTCCCATAGCATGTAGCCTAAGTCTCCTCCATAGGTCCTGTTGTACCTTCTATGGTTGTGTCTTTGACATTTGGTGTTTTGGATTCAGTATATGGTTTGTGATGGTGTTTTGGATATATTATGTATGATACTTTATTATTGGATGGTGTACCTTTGTTTTGATCTTGGATTTATAGTTGTCTTGATCATTCCATCTTTATGCTTTTTCTTTAGTCTTTCTCGTTGTGATCAGAAAGCTTTTAAGATCTTCCTATGTGTTCTTTATGATGGCTTGTATACCTTTGATTGCCTTCATGTTGTATACCCGTGTGAGTGGGCCTGTTATTATCTCCTCAGCACGGTGGGAGTGGACCTTTGGTTCCATGCGGTCAGGTGGTAGTGATTCTTATTACCATTGAGATCCGACGGTTCTTCTTCTTGCTTGGATGATCCTTGCTGCAGTTATATCTTCTGATTCTTTTGGAGACTTGTACAGTTTCATGAATTGTATATTTATACCATATGTGTTTATTGGTTGACATCCTTTGGAGGATGTATCATGTTGTATTCATCATGTTTATTTAGGAGGTTTTGATCTTATCATATTAGTTGTGATTTTGTATTAGAGTGATTACTACATACCCTGCGACATGTGCAGAGGATGTGAGTTATGAGATGTATATTATATGATTCATTTGATGTATCCTTTGTGTTAGATCTTTATAGTTGTTATTCATAGATTATCTTGCTTAAGTGATTCTACGTTAAGGAACCCTCGAGGATTGTTATCTGTGTATGAGTTTTTCTTATGTGTATGTCATGTATCTCATTTCATTGCTTCCGCATTGTTATCATTGTTGTTTGTAAACATTAAAAAAAAAATTATCCTGTTAGCTCAGTGTCAAGTTTAGGTTAGTTCTCCTGGGTTCCCTGGCGGGGCATTACAGAACATAGTGCTAGGATTGAAGAACACTAAGAGGGGGGTGTGAATCAGTGTTCTAGTATATTCAACATTCAACCATAATTTGCATATTAATGAAATCAAAACAACTGAAAGTAAAACAAAATACAAAAACCATAACATTATAACACCAGAATTTTTATCGTGGAAACCTTGTTAGGGAAAAAACCAAGGTGGGGATAGAACCCACAATATATTTTAATTCTATAGAAATAAAATGCCTAGTTAAGGGTAATATTACATAAGAGGGGAATGTGCATGCATTCAAGCTTATATCCTAGAGCTCACTACTCAATTAAAAACACCACCAACAAGGCTCACTGCCTCGGCAATTTGATACAAAATAGATAGCACTCAGTGTCCTAGTCATGAACTGAAAAACAACATCAAGTATTCTAATCCAGTTCCAATGAGGTGTACAACTAATCAAATAACATTCAAACTTTTGAATGATGTTCTTTTAGTATTATATCACATGCCTTAACCTTCGCATCACAATCTCTGTCACTATCCATATGATCCATCTCAAAAAGTTGATCTCATATATCAACTTGTTTCTCAACACTGTCAGTCATAAGAACAAAATAAGTAGTGTAGATTCATTCATCCCAATACATTATCAAATATCCATGCTAACCCAAATTATAATGTGTACATCATGTATCATGTCAACTCTAACTCCTCCATCAATCAAACTAATTATACCATTGATCCAATAGGATTGTTTCTCGATCTAATAGTAAATTGTCTCTATCCTTATATTAGACCTTTTAACCCGATACTAAGAAAATAATAAATCTTTCAAATCTTAACATCAGACTATGTGATCATAGACATAGATGTATATATGTCAGATGAATCATCTCCTCCAATTGCACATCAAAATCCTATCACATGTGTTCATACCAATCATAATACCAAAATTGTATCTCTGTGCTAGTAAGTTTGTACTTAACCAATTTTACTATCTGACCTTCGATATCACAAAATAGTGCTATCCAATCATCTGAAAGATGTGTAGTTGAAATAAATGACAAATTCCAATCATTCCATCTATGTCTCTTTCCAACACATTGACTCTATGCATTCCACTAGAGTTATTAAGTGTATGCAATTCATAAACTAATGAATATTGTGAACAACTTACTAACTCATAACAGTATAATTTGAAGGTGTTGGAATTGTTGTTTTTTGAGGTGTCCAAACTCATTTTTTTCATTGATCTCAACATATGCTTTAGTTGGATGCATTAGAAGATTCAGTAAGAATGGTTATCACAGGTACAAGTGAGATTGATAGATGTGTACAAATAGTGTACAACGTGTGAGAGTATGTGAGCATGGATTTGTGTAGAGAGATGAGTGTATACCTTATATATAAGGTCTTTTGATCTTATGTTGTTATTTTCATATGTTATAGTTGTTTTGGTGAAGACTAGTTACAAAGAAGTGACAAAGGATTATGACAGAGATGGTCTCTGAGTTTTTGGGATAACTTGGACACGAGCATGGGTTATGGTATGCAAGATTAAGGAATGATATAAGATACATGGGAGAACATTATTTGTGATTCTTGGGTTGCTGGATTATTGATGACATCAGCTGAGGTGTGTGGACTAGAAAAGACCTATTTAGGGCTGACCACAAAGATATAACATGATTAATGATTGGCTAGCGTGAATTATGGATCTTGACACGTAACTGATGATTTGTATTTGTTAATTACTTGTGTAAGGTAGCATGTGTATCTTAGCATGGGTCTATGTAATTATTTGTGCATTAGGGAATTTTTAACAGGGTGACCTAATTACTTATTATAACTTGTATAAAGGAAAGTAGTGTATTGATGTATAAGGGTATGGATTGGATGGATTGGATGTTGTGAGCATGTGGATGTGATTTTTTCTATATGTAGAGAAGTGATTATGTTTTTAATGCACTTCATTGGAACTATATAGGAAAAAAAAGTTTCTATCAATCAATTCATTTTTATAAGTATACTTTTATACTTCTCTTTGGACAGTGGATCCATAAGGTGGGTTTAACCTTCATAAGGTGGATTTAACCTTCACTTTGGGTAGTGTGCTCAGGCAGTGAATTCATCATTTCATTTAACTCCTAACAGGGACTTGTACTAGATGTAATAATCATCTCCTAACAGGGATAGATCTCCTAACAAGGATACAATATTTCTAGTGCATTATTTGTGGGTGCTAATTCCCACCAGGTTTTTTTCCCTTAACATGGTTTTCCTCGAGAACAAATACTTGTTTTTTGGTGTTGTTCTCTAAGTTTTCATATTTACATTAATTAACTGGTTTAAAGTTTAAAGTTTAAATATTTGGCATACAATCAATTTACCCCCCCCCCTCTCAGTTGTATTTATCCTAACAATTGGTATCAGAGCTTGTGGTCCTCTGAGAGAAAGTTTAACAATTTGTGGTGATCCTGAGATGGCTTACTATAGGAAGGAGAGTCCAAAATTTGATGCTGAAAATTTTGACAGTTGGAAGAACAAGATGAGAACTCATCTGATCTTCTTAGGAATTGATTACTAGATTATTACAAAGATGGATGAACCAATCAAGCCAGAAGATGAATTAGGAAATGCTACTGATGAAGAAAATAAATTGTTTTCTTGCAATATGGTTGCAAGAGAAGCATTGATAAGAATGCTCTCTGAGGCAGAATTTATAGAGGTTAAAGATCTTGATTCATCTCACAAGATGTTGACAAGGCTAGAGGCTCTATATGAAGGAGATCAGAACACTAAGTAGGAAAAACTACAGAATTGGAAGGCTAAAGTGGAGAATCTAAAGATGAGATGATGAGAATGTCAAAGCATATGTACAGAGGGTTACAGAGGTTGTTACTCGAATTAGAAAATTAAGAGGCAGATATACTGAAGATGAAGTGATCGCAAATATTCTTAGATCCTTGACACATACCTACAAGACTAAAATGCAAGTGATAAAGGAGATCATACCACTAACAAAAAATTTCAAAAGAGAAGTCCTAATTGCTAAGCTGACCACCTTTGAGACCAAAAAGCTATAGGATGCATTACCCAAAGTAGAGTCTGCATTCATGGATACTATTCATAATAACAAAAAGACCTTGTCAAGCCTTGTGAGCTCTAGAAAAATAAATAGACATGAAGAGCTTGGAGAATATGTTGATAATTGGGCAGAGATTGAAGAAGAAGAAAGGAAACTGGACAAACTTGTGGCTCTAATAGAAAAAAATGAAAAGAGAGGTAAGGGTAAATTTGAAGGAAAATTACCACTGAAATGCTTTTCTTGTAATAAGATTGGTTATTTTTCATCTAGATGTCCTACAAGGGTTCCTAAGAATAAGCCTAAGTTTTCCAATTCTAATTACTCTAAGGATGATTAATGCTACTATGCTAATGAAAGTGTGTCTGATGATGATTCTTTGAATGATGAGAATGAAATTGGATTTATTGCTATTAAAGATTATTAAAGATGATGAACCTATTCATGAAGAAAAAACCCTAGTCTTACATGTTGAAAAGAAATCTAAATGGATCATTGATAGTGGTTGTTCAAATCATATGACTGATGATAAAGATAAATTTGTTCAACTGATTGTATATGATCGTGGTGTAGTCATATTTGGTGATAACACTCGTAGGTTGATCATTGGAGTAGGTTCAATTTGGAAACCTGATCGCATCAGGTATTAAGTCAAGAGGTAATGTGTTTGAGCTCAACAATATAAAGGTAACTTGTTTTATTGTGAAGGTAGATGATAATTGGTTATGGCATAGGAGCTTTTGTCACATAATTTTTTATAATATTGTAAGGTCCAATAACACTAATGCAGTCATATATTTTCCAAAAATTGTGAAGCCTACTAACACTTTGTGCAGAGAGTGTGTGATGGGAAAACAAACTAAGATCAACTTTTAGACAAAATCCTTTTCAGCAAGAGGAAAGTTGGATTTGGTACATACAGATCTTTGTGGTCCTACAAGGACTAGATATTATTATGGTGAAAGGTACTTTATACTTTTTGTTGATGACTATTCCAGGATGATGTGGGTTTCATTTCTCAAACAAAAAACTGAAGCATTTGATAAGTTCAAGACTTTCAAATAAAAAGTTGAGAATGAATCAAGTCTTAAGATTAAATGTTTGAGGTCAGACAAAGGTGGAGAGTTTACATAAGATTTGTTCAATGCTTACTATGAAAATCATGGTATATATAGATAGACTTCTTCTCCTAGGAAACCTCAACAAAATGGGATAGCAGAAAGAAGAAATAAAACTATACTAGATGCCACCAAGACTATGTTTCTTGAAGACAATGTATCTCATATGCATTGGAGAGAAGCAGTCAATATTTTTGTCTACACTTTGAACATAATTCAGATTAAAGAAGGTACTAATAAGACATCTTATAAAATTTGGTTTGGTTATGCTCCTACTGTAAAATACTTCAAAATATTTGGTAGCAAGTGTTATATCAAAAGAGATGATGAAATTGGAAATTTTGATGCTAGAAGTGATGAAGGAATTTTCCTTGGCTATTCTACTAGAAGTAAGGCTTATAAATGTTTTAATTTGAGATTGAGGAAAATAATTGAAAGTGCTAATGTGAAAATTGATTAGAGGTTTCAGATTGAGATCCCAGAGAATGAGAAGAATACTAAAAATCAAGAGACAAAAAAAATTCTTGAGATTCAAACATGATTGGATGAGCCTATAGAAGTACCAAAGACACCAAAGTATGTTAAGATGAAACATCACAAAAATTAGAATATTGGTGATGTTAATAAGGGCATGATGACAAGGTCTAAATTTAGAAATGAGCTTTGTTTGATTTTGTAAGTAGAACCTAAGATTATTGATGGCGCATGTAGAGATGAACCTTGGACTAAGGAAATGAAGCAAGAATTAGATCAGATAGAGAAAAAAACACTTGGGAATTGGTTCCTAGACCTAAGGAAAAAAATGTAATTGGAACTAAATGATTTTTTAGAAATAAAATGAATGAAGAAGGCATGGTTGTGAGGAATAAATCTATATTGCTCTTCAAGGGCTATTCACAATAGGAAGGTATAGACTTTGAAGAAATATTTGCACCCGTTGTAGGTTAGAGGTAGTGAGATTTTTCCTTTCTTATGCAACACATAAAAAATTTAAGGTATATCATATGGATGTGAAGTCTGCATTTCTGAATGGTGGCCTAGAGGAAGAGGTCTACACTGAGCAACCTGATGCTTTTCCTTTGACAGATGATGAGTACATGGTTTGTAGATTGAAGAAGGTAGTGTATGGTCTAAAATAGGCTCTTAGAGCTTGGTATGCTTAGTTAGACAAGTATTCATTACATATTGGTTTCAGAAAAGGTAGTGCATATAGTAATCTATATTTGAAAACTTGTGAAGATGGAATCTTGATTTTTAAAGTCTTTGTGGATGATATAATCTTTGGAGGCAATGATGAAATGAGTAAAATATTATCTGAGGAAATGAAAAGTGAATTTGAAATGTCTATGATTGGTGAAATGAAGTTCTTGGTTTGCAAATTACTCAAAGTAAACATGGTATTTTTATTTCTCAAACCAAGTATCTTAAGGATTTGCTAAAGAATTTTTGGATGAAAGATTCTAAACATGTTGGAAAACGTATGGTTACTAGATGAACGATTACTACTACTCATAAATCTCAAAGTGTTTTTCAGACAAAATACAGGTCCATGATTAGAGGTTTGAAATATTTAACTCACACTAGACCAGACATAGCTAGTGTAGTTGGAATTGTTGTGAGCTTTCAAGATGGTGTTAAGGAGACTCACCTTGTTGTAGTTAAAAGGATATTCATATATTTGAAAGGGACACGAGAATATTGTTTATGGTATGAAAATTCTAATGATTTTACATTAAATACTTATACAGATGCTAATTGGGAAGGAAGTGTTGATGATAGAAAAAGCACCAGTGGTGGAGCATTTTTCCTTGGAAATAGGTTGGTTTCATGGTTAAGTAATAAGGGTTGTATATCTCAATCTACTGCTGAATCATAATATGTAGTTGTTGTTGTAAAGTGTACATAGATTTTTTAGATGAAACATATGCTAAAGGACATTTGGATAACCTTTGAAGAGTCATTAGTTATACATTGTGATAATACAAGCACAATGAACATGTTAAAGAATCATGTTATGCATTCAAAGACTAAACATATTTCAATTGAGTATCACTTTTTGAGAGACAAGGTTGTAGAAAAGGAAGTCAGGTTGGAGTACATCAGTACAAAGGAGAAAATAGAAGATATATTCACTAAACCTTTTTCCAAAAGATGCCTTTGAGAATCTCATAGGTATGCTCGGGGTGAGAACCCCTCCTTGTGAGAACTGAATGATGTAGGAATGAATCAGTCTAATAGTTATTAGAGCTATATTATTCTCTGCACTTGATGCTTGGGTCTACTCCTCAGGGGGAGTGATTGCATGAACACAACAAAACATACTTGGGTGATCAAGAACCTAGATTGTTATAAGTATAAATATTTGAAAAAGCTACACCTTGCAGAGGTAGGATGTGTAGAGAAGGAAAAGAGCTATGAAACGCTTTTTTGTTGATGTCAAAGGGGGAGAGATATAAGTGAAAAATCCCTACTTCCTTAGGGGGAGCTGTGAAGAGGATATTGAGAAGATTATATTAAGAAAACTATTTTTATCTAGGTTGATGGTTTTTCACATATGTTTCCATCAATTCCAAAGGGGAAGATTATTGGAATTGTTGTTGTTTGAGGTGTTGACAATAATTTTTTTTCATTGATGTCAACATATGTTTGAGTTGGATGCATTAGAAGTTTCAGTAAGACTGGTTATAATAGGTACATGAGAGATTGACATATGTGTACAAAAATTATACGGCGTGTGAGAGAATGTGAGCATGGATCTATGTAGAGGGATGAGTGTATACCTTATGTCTAAGCTTGTTGGATATTATGTTGTCCTGATTAAGTAAAAATAGGTTTTGAAAGGTGCCCAAAACCTTTTACAGCAAAGTCATAGGATAAGCATTACAGATCAAGATCAAAATGTGCAATAGAAACAGAAGAAACAAAGGCCCAAGGCCCCAAACGCAGAAAAAGACAGCAGAAAAAACACAAACAACAACAAAAAAAGAAAGCAAAAATAAATCAAGGAAACAACTAGAAAGTATCCATCATTTCTTTAGCCTGGATGACCAAGAGGTCCATGTTGTTTGCAGACACCTTCCAATCCTCCATCTCAGCATCCTTCTTTCTGGTACTGGCGCAGGTTCTTTTACCAGGCCTTGTAATTTTTGTAATATTGTTTGGTAGCCTCTCCCCTATTTTGATCCATTTTGGTAACCAAAATCTTATTGTGGTCCGCAGAAGCCTTCAAGATTTGGAAACTCTGCTCGCTGATTTTCTTTAGAGTGGCTGGATATTATGTTGTTATTTGTATATGTTATAGTTGTTTTGGTAAAGACTGGTTACATAGCAGTGACATAGGATTATGATAGAGATGGTCTCTAAGTTTTTGGGATAACATGGATGTGAACATGGGTTATGGTATGCAAGCTTAAGGAATGATAGAAGATACATGGGAGAAAATTCTTTGTAATTCTTGGGTCGTTGGACTCTTGATGACGTCAGTTGAGGTGTGTGGACTAGCGAAGACCTATTTAGGGATGACCACATAGATGTAACGTGATTAATGATTGGACATCATGAATTATGGATCTTGGAACATAACTGATAATTTGTATTTGTTAATTACTTGTGTAAGGTACCATGTGTATCTTAGAAAGGGTCTATGTAATTGTTTTTGCATTGGGGAAGTCTTAACAAGCTGACCTAATTTTTTATTGTATATTGTATAAAGGAAAGTAGTATCTTGATGTATAATGGCATGGATCAGATGTATTGGATGTTGCGAGCATGTGGATGTGAGTTATGTTGGATGTAGAGCAATGATTACATTTGTAATGCTCTTCATTCGAACTGTATAGGCAAAGCAATTTTCTATCAGTCAGTTCACTATTATAAGTATACTTTAATACTTCTCTTTGGACAATGGATCCAGAAGGTGGGTTTAACCTTTAGAAGGTGTATTTAACCTTCACTTTGGGTAGAGTACTCAGGAAATGAGCTCATCATTTCATTCAACTCATAACAAGGTTGAGAAGACTCCTAACAGGGTCTATCCTTTAACATGGACTTTTACTGGATGTAATAATGAGCTCCTAACAGGGCCTGATCTCCTAAAAAGGATACAATATTTATAGTGCATTATTTGTGGATGCTAATTCCCCCTAGGGTTTTCCTCGACAACAAATACTTGTGTTATAGTGTTGTTCTTCAAGTGTTCAAATTTTCATTAAGAAATTGGTTTAAACTTTAAAGTTTAAATATTTGGCATTCAAATGATTCACCCCCCCCCCCCTCTCAGTTGTATTATTCCTAACAGAAGGCATGTAAGTAACACATAGAGTGAAAATTAGCATGATTTATGAAAGCATGGAATAAGTAATTGAAAAATACTCTAATGAGAGAACATGAAATTTGAATGCCTCTAAATAATGTATACTGTGAGAACATGAAATATATATACATATATAGGTATATATGTCTATATGTGTATGTGTATATATACATATATATACATACATACATATATATACATATAAATATACATATATATACATATAAATATACATATATATACATATACATATACATATATATACACATATACATATGATGACATTAATTTTTCCATTAGTACACTTTGTGAAAAACATTGACAAAGATCATTGGTACAAATATTACCGGCGGACTATAAGTATTACCGGCAGACAACAAGCATACCTGACAGATCAAAGTGTCACACAAAAATGCTAAGTATGGAATTGACTGACGAACACTGACAAGTGTTGCATCGACGAAGTGAAGAGGACATCACCGACGGGTCAATAACATAACATGGAGATCATCACTGATGATACAAGTTTTGAGAACAAAACTGACAGAGCACAGAAAATGAATACCCGACGAACAGTTCAAGAAAGGAACACCAACGGCAAAGAAAACTGATCGTCAGAATCGACAGTCAGTTAGAGAACCCGCAAAAATTGGATCTAAGTTTTACACGTCAGATAAAGCATTGTAATTCTATTTATAAAATTTTAATTTGTTTTAAATCATAACTTGAGGGTAAATCAAGCTTTATGTAAATTTTTTAAAGCATCCTAACGGATCGAAAACATATCTAACTAAAGATCAAGGTCAAGTTGTAAACCTTGGATCTAGAGTTAACTTGCAAAAGAGTGAATCAAGAATAGAGATAAAATATAGTATAAATAGATGTTCAATAAATTTTGAATTATGAATTCATTGTTGTTGATAGCCACGAAGAGCATCTAAGGAGCAGAAGGTAAAATTCATGCAAAGTTCAAAAATAGATCACATCAGTTATCAAGAACACATAGAGGCTACCGACGTGCAGACAAAGGTATTATTCGATCATGGAAAGATGATTAATCATACATAAGAAGCTTTATTGGATATGTTATCAGCAATTGGAGATTGCATACATCATCAGATCAAAGACTTATGTAGTTGCATTCTAACAAGTGTATCACATCTAAAATCCTTTTGTAGAAGATGGACTTAACCGTTCTTTACAAATCTCTTAACAGAGTGCACACTTCACAGTGTTGCTAAAGCTTCAAATGAAGTAGATCTTAATAGGTCTCCACTGTAATACTCCTAATAGGGTAGGTCATGAGAAGTGAAAAATTGTAAGCCTTAACTGGCCCCCTTCTTATCTGCAGATAGTGAAGTCTTGTGGGTAACAATCCCCACCGCAGTTTTTACTTCCTAACAGGAGTTTTCTATGATATCATATCTTGTGTCATGTGTTATCCATTTTCATGAATGTTTATTTTATGATTACATACTAAAGAACTTATTATATGATTGCATATACATAAAGAAAGATGAATAGTTAGATAAGATAATTTACAAACTGATGATTAAGGGTTAATGGGCTAACCAAGAAAAGTTTTAGAGGTACTGATTCACCCCTCCCCTCTTAGTACATCATTCCAATATAATTCCAACAAATTTTATCAGAGCTAAGTCTCTTTCTTGAAAATATTAAAGACTTAAGAGAAAAGATCAGAGCAATGCAAAAGTACAGACTAGACATGACTATTGAGACTGAGCAGATACAGATGCAGATAAACTATGAGTAGTATAAAGAGGCTAGAATCAAGTTAAGAAAACTTCTTGATGAAAGAAAGATTATGGCAACCAGGCTGAATGAGAAAGACTACAAAGAATTAGAAATACAAGATTACTTTGATACAACAAAATAATCAACGAGCAAAGTTTCAGATGCATCAGTAGAAGAAATCACAAGTCTACAAGAGGTCAATCTACATCTGATAGATCAAATCAAGATGCTACAAATCGGTCAAGAAACTCAAATGGTGAAAATGATTGATGTTATGAATGATGCAAGAAAAGCTGAAAATGAAAGAACACTAGCCATTGATGATAGGAGTAAAATAACAAAGAAGCTACAAGAGAAAGAATTAGAGATTCAAAGACTAATTGAGCATCACCATGAGGTTACCAACCAGATTATTCTTAGGAGTCAAGAAGTAAATAGACTAAACATAGAACTCATTGGAAGAATAAAGATCATCGGTGAGCTAGAAGAAGAGAATGAAAAATTAAAGCATGAAATCAAAGTCCAAATTCAACACAATGAATCGATCAAAAAGTCTGAAGAAAGCAACAAAAGAATGGATGATTTTCTTGATGGATAGAGAAGAGTCAACAACTACACAGGATTAGCGTACAACAAAAACGGTGAATCTTCTGATCAACTAGATCAAACGAATGCTTTCAAACATTTGCAGAAGAAAAATGAAAGGTATTTCTCAAGCACAATCTACTTTCATTGGTAATTGTTATAAATGTCAAAAGAAAGGACACAAGGCATATGAATGCAGATCCAAAGTGACAAATCCAAAGAGGAAAACCTACATGGACAAGTACTGTCCTACCTACAAGATGAATGGGCATACACATGAAGAGTGCTGGAAAAAGAACAACAAGGCTTGGACACAAAAATAAACTGATAATAGTCACAAACGAACACAAATAGGTAACTCATATGTTTAGGACTATAACACATGGGTAAACTGCATAGCATGTGGAAGGTACGATCATATTGCTTCCAACTGTATGAGAAAGTGGACCAGAATGTCAAGAGGTTGGACCAATCCAGGTATGGCATGTTTGCATTGTCATAAGGTTGGACATGTGATAAAAGATTGCAAAGACCGACTGACAGACACAAGTACACACCCCAATGGAAATACCATTGATGACATCAAGAGAATGAGAAATAAGATTTGGGTAAAATCCACAAACACTGAAGGTGCTAGATCAAGCAATGCAAATGGTGACACCCCATCCAATGGATCCGGTGACATCACTACATCCAACTAGATTGCACAAGTAAGTATGGAACTGCATTATGATAAGTTACAATATACATTGGTTCACTTACACAAAGTTCATATTGTAATATTAGCATGAATAAAGATGCAATATATTGTTATTTTCTAAACTATTGAAAAGCAACCATCAGTTATTGGGCACAATTTGCATCGGTGAACACACACAGAAAATTTATCACTACTTACCGGAATGTATCGGTCATTACACAAGCTAAGTGTAAACCGACAGACATCGGTGAAAGTTGAGTCAACAAAAGTTGTCTTTGCAACTAAACCGACGGACATCGGTGAATTGACCAAAGCTACTAGCTACCCCGATGCTTCGTACAAACACCAAAGATGTTATAAATGTCTCTATCGACGAACTCAGTCTTTATATACTGACGAGTTGCTAAGCATTAATGACAACTTAGGGTACAAAAAGGTTATAAAAGCCCGATGGGTAAACTCATTTTTGCACCCGCAATTTTTGAGCTGAGCGATTTTAGAGCAATTTGGAGAGCGACCCAGCAAGAATCAATTTGACTCAAAAGCATTCACATTCACAGGAAATCACAGAGAATCTGTAAGTAATCACATTCACCGATCACACTATTTTATTTACGAAAAGCCCTAAATTTCTACAAACACGATGGCATCAACTTCTAGAGTTGAGAAGATTAAGGAAGATACAAAGAAACCATTCAAGCTTGTCAGCAGAGGATCGTGTACTGAACCCAAGTTCAAACTACACCTACAAATTGCATCACACCCTGACGATTCTAGAGCATTCTCCAGAATCCCACCTAGGGTTTTACTGGCAGAGGATGTAAGGACCTATATTCACTGCAAGATCTCAGAAATAGGAGATCTAGACCTAGATAATGCCTACAGGGCACTATGTGATGACATTGAAAATCTCAAAGAAGAGAATAAACATATGGAAGTAAAGGGACTGACGAATGCACTGCATTTCCGCAAGGTATTCAAAACTGAATGGATAAAGCTTTTTCTTAGTATAGTTTACAACAAGACTTTACAGATAAATAAGAAAAAAAAAATAACTAAGGATGTTATTCATGTGGTTACTAGTTATCCTACAACCAATAAACCACAAGCTCACAAGCACCCCTCCCTGGCAGAAGTGGAAAAACTGACTAGTGCTAAATCAGATAAAAGAGCACTAAAGGTCAACTCCATTACCGACGTAGAGCTGAAGTTTGGAGCATGTGTTGTTGGATACAAAATTTTCCAAGCAAGTAGAATGAAGAACATATCAAGTACTGCTATGAGAATAGCATACAAGATTATCAAACAGGGAAATAAGATGGATCTTGTAGAGATCATGTTACATCAACTAGAGGAGAACATGTTCACAATAAGATCTTCAAGGACAAACACTTGTAAGTTTAGTTCCCTCATAATATGCATATTCTTTTACTTTGAAGAATACTTTCCTTCCATAGGAAAATTTGTATGGGACACAAGCAGACGCATAACCATTTAGATAGGTGAATTCATAGAATCACTAGGAACAAATTTTGATAATGTTATGCATGAGTATTTCAAAACTATTAAGGAAATGCTACAAGCCAGAACAAGAATTCCTAAAAAAATGATAGAGGATCATAAAGAGAATATATGTTTCATGGTAGATGCTGACTTCACATACATACAAGCAGTAGTACCTAGGAAGTCATGGCTTACATGGTTAGAATATGAAATCAAGGCAGGACTAGCCAAGGAGTGCATTGAGGCACTACTGAATGAGCCAGTGGACAACAAACAACTAAGATTTGGCACCTATGAAGAGGCCAAAGAAAATATTAAGACAAATCTTGTTATTAAAAAAGTTGTAAAATAGTCAGGCAGAATGGTGAAGAATCTGAAAAAGAACCTGAATATATGTTCTGAAGGTGAAGAAGAAAAGGAAGGTGAAGAGGAACAAGAGGGTAAGGAGGAACTCACCGAGGACTAGCTACCCATCGATGACATAGCAGAGCAAAATGAATTAGAGGAAGAAAAATCTGATTCACCACCTCCTGCTCCACCTAAGAAATCAAGAACAAGGAGTAAAATAGCAAAGGATGCAACTCCCTCTCCTATGGTAAAAGGAAAGGTCTATAAAAGGAAACCTGAAACACCAAAGGGAAAAAAACTAGTTAGGCAACCTATCAAAAGGAGAAAAATTGTTCAGACAACTGAGGATTTAGAGGACTCAACTATGGATGAGCCTGACACTACAATCAAACAAACAAAGGAAACAACAAAGGCAACATCAACCAGTGAAAATATTGATGAAATATGTAAGTACATTTCTAAAGCATCATCTATTGGACATCCTAAGATTAGGAAATGGTTGAGATGGGATTCAGTAGAACAGAACAAAATTGAAGATGCAATTATAGCTAAAATGTGCAGACACTACTATGTCCCACTTCAGTTCACTGCATGTGATGTACCTCAAGAACTATTGATTAGACTATCTTCTAGGTTCACATTTGCACTACATGAGGAGAAGAGGATAAGAGAAAGAGTACTTGTCTCTCTTATGCCTCCTGAATCAAAAAGGGAAGAAATAAATGAATTAATGAAGAAATATGAGAAAAATTTCGTACCCAAAATGAGAGCCTAGAAATTTTTAGAAGAAAATTTTATAGAACTAGAGCAAGAAGCTCATGATAAATGGAGCAAGATACTCAATCCTGCTGAGGAAAGAAGTTATGAGAAGGAAACTATCACTAAAATAGATAACTCAATAGCTGAGTTAGATAGTGAAGAAGTTCAAATAACTGGCCAGAAATAGGTTGATATTATAGACGAAGAATGCCCTAAAGACAGTGAGGAAAATCAAGTACCAGCAAGTCCCATCCACATCAGTTTAGAGGATGAAGAAGTTACCAAAGAAGAGTTAACAATAAAAGGTAACTTAGATGATGATATAAATGATAAATCATGGTTAGACAACATTGTCAATACCAGTACAGGACAAGACCCTGTAGTAGAAGTTCAAAAAGAAGAAGACATAAATATTTCAAAGGGAAATACCAACGGACAGGATACAACTATTGACACTGCAACAGTCAATACACCGACAAACATGAATATACTAATAGATGCTATTGATATTCAGTCAAGTCAAGATAAATCATCTAAGAAAGATGATGATATACCCAAGGATATGGGTACCGATGAAAACAAAGATGCATCCAACACTCACAAGGATACAGATACCAAAATGAATGATGCAACCGACAACCAGCAAGAAGTGTAAATTGAACAAAACAAAGAGGAATATAATTAAGCTGAGAATACATTGAGAAAGGTGGAAGAAAAAGAGAAAAGTGAAGGAGTCAAGCAGGATGAAGGCACAAAACTCAAAGAAGATATATCTGTTGATACACCTAAGGAAAATGAGGAGACATCTTCACCAAACCAGCTGGTGGACTCAGAATAGATACAAAAGGACACTTCATCTTATCGACCCTCTCCTACCAAATCCACCCAATCTCAAGCTTTACAAATGGTAGTATATCAATCTGCCACCCAGCCAAAGAAGAAGAAGAAGAAGAAAGCAATGAAGAAAGACATCTTGGTTGTTACAATGGATGAAGTAATAGAAGTACCAAACTGGGATATTACTACTTTGGATAGTGATAAACTTCAAGAGTTTGGAGTGCTATGTAAAAGGAAAGCCATTCAGAAGAAAATGATACAGGAACACAGGGAAACAATGGCACTTGAAAAAGCAAGAGACATACTATAACAACTTGTTCCTGAAGTGAAACTTGAGAAAAATGCTACAGTTAAGGAACAAATAGCTGTTCTTACCGACACAATCACATACTAGAATATAGATGCAGAAAAAGATATGGAAGAACAAGCGGAGAAGAAGTATCAATACAAGTTAATTGATAAAATCAGAGAAGAAGTGGCATTGAACAAGGTAAAGCTCTCTGAACTCACTGATCAATTAGAGCCAATGATTGCTGAGCTAATTACCTTAGTTCAAAAGATATGCACGCTTGAAAATTTTACAAAGGAAAATAGTGACAAATTAGCAGAGATAGATTCTAATGTCACAACAAGTGCACAAAGCCTAACCTCAAATGCACATAGTATCAAGGAACATCATGACAAGGTCATTGAGGCTAACAGGCTAAGGCAAGAGATATGGGATGCTGAAACACAACTAAGAGGTGAGATTACAAAGCTACATGCACACATATTTCCTAATCTTATTATTCTATAGTAGCATATTTCTAAAGCTAGAAACCTTATTGCAACCCCTGAGATGTTTGTAGTAGACAACATCTATGATATACATGTAAGAATATCACTTGAGCAAATGGCTCTAGAAATGCTGAAAGAAAAATGGGAAAAGATGGAGGAGATCAAGTCCTCACATTCCCACCTTTTTGCCAAGTTGTAAGTACCTTTGCATTTATTATCAAAAAAGGAGGAATAGAAAGGAAATGTATATTGTATGTACAGGAGGAACAGATATTTAAAGATAACTATGTACAATATATCAAAAAAAAGGGAAAAGAAAAGTACATAAGGATATGTATATATACTTACACTTACCAGCATATACAAAGGGGGAGTCATTCAAATGACTAAGGAAGGAGTATACACAGGTGTACATACTAATACATTCAGTATGTTGCACATATCATGTTTTTGATACTAATGTCAAACGGAAAGATTGGTGACATTAATTTTTCCATTAGTACACTTAGTGAAAATATTGACAGAGATCATCAGTACAAGAATTACCGGTGGACTATAAGTATTATCGGTAGACATCGAGCATACCTGAAAGATCAAAGTGTCACACAAACATTCTAAGTATGGAATTTACCGACGAACACTGACAAGTGTTGCACTGACGAAGTGAATAGGACATCACCGACAGGTCAATAACATAACATGGAGATCATCACTAACAATACAAGTTTTGAGAACAAAACCGACATAGCCCAGAAAAAGCATACCAGACGAATAGTTCAAGAAAGGAACACCGACGGCAAAGAAAACCGACAGTCAGTTAGAGAACCTGTAAAAATTGGATCTGAGTTTTACACGTTAGATAAAGCATTGTAATTCTATTTATAAAGTTTTAAATTGTTTTAAATCATAACTTGAGTGTCAAGCAAGCTTTATGTAAATGTTTTAAAGCATCCTAATGGATCTAAAACATATCTAACTAAAGATCAAAATAAAGTTGTAAACCTTGGATCTAGAGTTAACTTGCGAAAGCGTGAATCAAGAATAGAGATAAAATATAGTATAAATAGATGTTCAATCAATTGTGAATTATGAATTCATTTTTGTTGATAGCCACGAAGAGCATCTAAGGATCAGAAGGCAGAATTCATGAAAAGTTCAGAAACAGATCACATCAGTTATCAAGAACACACAGAGGCTACTGACATGCAGACAAAGGTATTATTCAATCATGGAAAGATGATTAATCATACATAGGAAGATTTATTGGATATGTTATCAGTAATTAGAGATTTCATACATCATTAGATCAAAGACTTATGTAGTTACATTCTAACAAGTGCATCACATCTAAAATCCTTTTGTATAAGGTGGACTTAACCGTTCTTTACAAATCTCTTAACAGAGTGCACACTTCACAGTGTTGCTAAAGCTTCAAACGAAGTAGATCTTAACAGGTCTCCACTGTAATACTCCTCATAGGGTAGGTCATCAGAAGTGACCAATTGTAAGCCTTAACCGGCCCTTTCTTATCTGCAGATAGTGAAGTCTTGTAGGTAACAATCCCCACCACAGATTTTACTTCCTAACAGGAGTTTTCTGCGCTATCATATCTTGTTTCATGTGTTATCCATTTTCATGAATCTTTCTTTTATGATTACATACTAAAGAACTTATGATATTATTTCATATACATAAAGAAAGATGAACAGTTAGATAAGATAATTTACAAACTAATGATTAAGGGTTAATGGGCTAACCAAGAAAAGTTTTAGAGGTACTGATTCAACCCTCCCCTCTTAGTACATCATTCCAATATAATTCCAATAATTGGTATCAGAGCTAAGTCTCTTTCTTGAAAAGCTTAAAGACTTAAGAGAAAAGATAAAAGCAATGGAAAAGTATAGACTGGACGTGACTATTGAGAATAAGCAGCTACAGATGCAAATAAACTATGACCAGTATAAGGAGGCTAGAATCAAGTTAAGAAAATTTCTTGATGAAAAAAAGATTATGGCAACCAGGCTGAATGAGAAAGACTAAAAAGAATTAGAAATACAAGATTACTTTAATACAGTAGAATCATCAACGAGCAAAGCTTCAGATGCATCAGTAGAAGAAATCACAAGTCTACAAGAGGTCAATCTACATCTGACAGATCAAATCAAGACGCTACAAATCGGTCAAGAAACTGAAATGGTGAAAATATTGATGTTATGAAAGATGCAAGAAAAGCTGAAAATGAAAGAACACTAGCCATTGATGATAGGAGGAAAATAACAGAAAAGCTACAAGAGAAAGAATCAGAGATTCAAAGACTAACTGAGCATCACCATGAGGTTACCAACTAGATTATTCTTATGAGTCAAGAAGCAAACAGACTGAACACATAACTCATTGAAAGAATACAGATCATCGATGAGCTAAAAGAAGAGAATAAAAAATTAAAGCATGAAATCAAAGTCCAAATTCAACACAATGAATTGATCAAAAAGGCTAAAGAAAGCAACAAAAGAATGGATGATTTTCTTGATGGACAGAGAAGAGTCAACAACTACACAGGATTAGGGTACAATGAAAATGGTGAATCTTCTGATCAACCAGATCAAAAGAATGCTTTCACAACCCAAAGATCCAAGAAGTTTTCATGCAAACACTGTGGAAAACCAGGCCACACTTCAAACATTTGCAGAAGCAAAATGAAAGGTATTTCTCAAGCACAATCTTCTTTCATTGGTAATTGTTATAAATGTCAAAAGAAAGGACACAAGGCATATGAATGCAGATCCAAAGTGAAAAATCCAAAGAGGAAAACCTAAATGGACAAGTACTATCCTAAATACAAGATGAATGGGCATACACATGAAGAGTGCTAGAAAAAGAACAACAAGGCCTGGACACAAAAATAAACTGATAATAGTCACAAACCAACACAAATAGGTAAGTCATATGCTTGGGACTATAACACATGGGTAAAATGCACAGCATGTGGAAGGTACGTTCATTTTGTTTCCAACTATATGAGAAAGTGGACCAGAAGGTCAAGAGGTTGGACCAATCCAGGTATGACATGTTTGCATTGTCATAAGGTTGGACATGTGATAAAAGATTGCAAAGACTGACTGACAAACACAAGTACACATCCCAATGGAAATACCATTGATGACATCAAGAGAATGATAAATAAGATGTGGGTAAAATCCACAAACACTGAAGGTGCTAGATCAAACATTGCAAATGGTGACACCCCATCCAATGGATCCAGTGACATCACTACATCCAACTAGATTGCACAAGTAAGTATGGAACTGCATTATGATAAGTTACAATATACATTGGTTCCATTACACAAAGTTCATATTGTAATATTAGCATGAATAAAGATGCAATATATTATTATTTGCTAAACTATTGAAAAGAAAACATCAGTTATTGGGCACAATTTGCATCAGTGAACACACACAGAAAATTTATCACTACTTACCAGAATGTATCGGTCATTACACAAGCTAAGTGTAAACCGACAAACATCGGTGAACATTGAGTCAACAAAATTTTTCTTCGCAACTAAACCGACAGACATCGGTGAAGTCACCAAAGCTACTAGCTACCCTGATGCTTCGCACAAACACCGAAGATGTTATAAATGTCTCTATCGATGAACTCAGTCTTTATATATCAATGAGTTGGTAAGCATTAATGACAACTTAGGGTACAAAAAGGTTGTAAAAGCCCGATGGGTAAACTCATTTTCGCACCCACAATTTTTTCACAGAGCAATTTTAGAGCAATTTGGAGAGTGACCCAGCAACAATCAATTTGACTCAAAAGTAGTCACATTCAGAGGAAATCACAGAGAATCCGTAAGTAATCACATTCACCGATCACACTGTTTTATTTATGAAAAGCCCTAAATTTCTACAAACACGATGGCAACGACTTCTAGAGTTGAGAAGATTAAGGAAGATACAAAGAAACCATTCAAGCTTGTCAGCAGAGGATCGTGCACTGAACCCAAGTTTAAGCTACACCTACAAATTGCATCACAACCTGACGATTCTGGAGCATTCTCCAGAATCCCACCTAGGGTTTCACTGGCAGAGGATGTAAGGACCTATATTCACTGCAAGATCTCAGAAATAGGAGATCTAGACCTAGATAATGCCTACAAGGCACTATGTGATGACGCTAGAAAGCTCAAAGAAGAGAATAAACATATGGAAGTAAAGGGCCTGACGAATGCACTGCATTTCCCCAAGGTATTCAAAACTGAATGGATAAAGATTTTTCTTAATATACTTCACAACAAGACTGTATGGCTAAATAAGAAAAAACCAATAACTAAGGATGTTATTCATGTGGTTACTAGTTATCCTACAACTGATAAACCACAAGCTCACAAGCACCCATCCCTGACAGAAGTGGAAAAACTGACTAGTGCTAAATCAGATAAAAGAGCACTAAAGGTCAACACCATTACCGACGAAGAGCTAAAGTTTGGAGCATTTGTTGTTGGATACAAAATCTTCCAAGCAAGTAGAATGAAGAACATATCAAGTACTTCTATGAGCATAGCATACAAGATTATCAAATAGGGAAAGAAGATGGATCTTGTAGAGATCATGTTACATCAACTAGAGGAGAACATGTTCACAATAAGATCTTCAAGGACAAACACTTGTAAGTTTAGTTCCCTCATAATATGAATATTCTTTTACTTTGAAGAATACTTTCCTTCCATAGGAAAAGTTGTATGGGACACAAGCAGACGCATAACCATTCAGATAGGTGAATTCATAGAATCACTAGGAACAAATTTTAATAATGTTATGCATGAGTATTTCAAAATTATTAAGGAAATGCTACAAGCCAGAACAAGAATTCCTAAAAAATTGATAGAGGATCATAAAGAGAATATATGTTTCATGGTAGATGTTGACTTCACATACATACAAGCAGTAGTACCTAGGAAGTCATGGCTTACATGGTTAGAATATGAAATCAAGGCAGGACTAGCTAAGGAGTGCATTGAGGCACTATTGAATGAGCCAGTGGACAACAAACAACTAAGATTTGGCACCTATGAAGAGGCCAAACAAAATATTAAGATAGATCTTGTTATTAAGAAAGTTGTAAAACAGTTAGGCAGAATGGTGAAGAATTTGAAAAAGAACCAGAATATATCTTCTGAAGGTGAAGAAGAAAAGGAAGGTAAAGAGGAACAAGAGGGTAAGGAGGAACTCACCGAGGACTAGCTACCCATCGGTGACACAGTAGAGAAAAATGAATCAGAGGAAGAAAAATCTGATTCACCACCTCCTCCTCCACCTAAGAAATCAAGAACAAGGAGTCAAATAGAAAAGGATGCAACTCCCTCTCCCATGGTAAAAGTAAAGGTCTATAAAAGGAAGCCTGCAACACCAAAGGGAAAACAACCAGTTAGGAAACCTATCAAAAGGAGAAAATTTGTTCAGAAAACTAAGGATTTAGAGGACTCACCTATGGATGAGCCTAACACTACAATCAAACAAGCAAAGGAAACAACAAAGGCAACATCAACCACTGAAAATATTGATGAAATATGTAAGTACATTTCTAAAGCATCATCTATTGGACATCCTAAGATTAGGAAATGGTTAAGATGGGATTCAGTAGAACAGAACAAAATTGAAGATGCAATTATAGCTAAAATGTGCAGACACTACTATGTCCCACTTCAGTTCACTACACGTGATGTACCTCAAGAACTATTGATTAGACTATCTTCTAGGTTCACATTTGCACTACATGAGGAGAAGAGGATAAGAGAAAGAGTACTTGTCTCTCTTATGCCTCCTGAATCAAAAAGGGAAGAAATAAATGAATTAATGAAGAAATATGAGAAAAATTTCTGACCCAAAATGAGAGCCTAGAAATTTCTGGAAGAACAGTTATGAGAAGGAAACTATTACTAAATAGATAACTCAACAGCTGAGTTAGATAGTGAAGAAGTTCAAATAACCGGCCAGAAATAGGTTGATATTATAGATGAAGAATGGCCTAAAGATAGTGAGGAAAATCAAGTACTAGAAAGTCCCATCCACATCAGTTTACAGGATGAAGAAGTTACCAAAAAAGAGTTAACAATAAAAGGTAACTTACATGATGATATTAATGATGAATTGTGTTTAGACAACATTGTCAATACCACTACAGGATAAGACCCTATAGTAGAAGTTCAAAAAGATGAAGACATAAATATTTCAAAGGGCAATACCAATGGACAGGATACAACTATTGACACTACAACAGTCAATACACCAACAAACATGAATATACTAATAGATGCTATTGATATTCAGTCAAGTCAGGATAAATCATCTAAGAAAGATGATGATATACCCAAGGATATGAGCACCAATGAAAACAAAGATGCATCCAACACTCACAAGGATACAAATACCGAAATGAAGGATGCAACCGACAACCAGCAAGAAGTTTCAATTGAACAGAACAAAGAGGTAGATAAAAAAGCTATGAATACATTGAGAAAGGTGGAAGAAAAAGATAAAAGTGAAGGAGTCAAGCAGGATGAAGGCACAAAACTCAAAGAAGATATATCTGTTGATACAGCTAAGGAAAATGAGGAGACGTCTTCACCAAACCAGCTGGTGGACTCGGAATAGATACAAAAGGATGCTTCATCTTATCGACCCTCTCCTACCAAATCCACCCAATCTCAAGCTTTACAAATGGTAGTACATGAATCTGCCACCCAGCCAAAGAAGAAGAAGAAGAAAGCAATGAAGAAAGACATCTTGGCTGTTACATTGGATGAAGTAATAGAAGTACCAAACTGGGATATTACTACTTTGGATAGTGATAAAATTTAAGAGTTTGGAGTGCTATGTCAAAGGAAATCCATTCAGAAGAAAATGATATAGGAACACGAGGAAACAATGACACTTGAAAAAACAAGAGACATACTACAACAACTTGTTCTTGAAGTGAAACTTGAGCAAAATGCTATAGTTAAGGAACAAATAGATTTTCTTACCGACGCAATCACAGACTAGAATATAGATGCAGAACAAGCCATGGAAGAACAAGCGGAGAAGAAGTATCAATACAAGTTAATTGATAAAATCAGCCAAGAAGTGGCATTGAACAAGGTAAAGCTCTCTGAACTCACCGATCAATTAGAGCCAATGATTGCTGAGGAAATTACCTTAGTTTAAAAGATGTGCACGCTTGAAAAGTTTACAAAGGAAAATAGTGACAAGTTAGCAGAGATAGATTCTAATGTCACAAAAAGTGCACAAAGCCTAACCTCAAATGCACATAGTATCAAGGCGCATCATGACAGGGTCATTGAGGCTAACAGGCTAAGGCAAGAGATATGGGATGCTGAAACACAACTAAGAGGTGAGATTACAGAGCTACAAGCACACATATTTCCTAATCTTACTATTCTACAGCAGCATATTTCTGAAGCAAGAAACCTTATTGCAACCCCTGAGATGTCTGTAGTAGACAACATCTATGATATACATGTAAGAATATCACTTGAGAAAATGGCTCTAGAAATGCTAAAAGAAAAATGGGAATAGATGATGGAGGAGATCAAGTCCTCACATTCCCACCTTTTTGAAAAGTTGTAAGTACCTTTGCCTTTATTATCAAAAAAGGAGGAATAGAAAGGAAATGTATATTGTATGCACAGGAGGAACAGATATGTAAAGATAGCTATGTACAATATATCAAAAAAAAAAGAAAAAGACAAGTACATAAGGATATGTATATATATTTACACTTACTGGCATATACATAGGGGGAGTCATTCAAATGACTAAGGAAGGAGTATACACAGGTGTACATACTAATACATTCAGTATGTTGCACATATCATGTTTTTGATACTAATGTCAAAGGGGGAGATTGATGACATTAATTTTTCCATTAGTACACTTAGTGAAAAATATTGATAGAGATCATTGGTACAAGCATTACCGGAGGACTATAAGTATTACCCGCAGACAGCGAGCATACCTGACAGATCAAAGTGTCACGCGAACATTCTAAGTATGGAATTGATCGACGAACATTGACAAGTGTTGCACCGATGAAGTGAACAGGACATCACCGACAGGAGTTTACTACGATATCATATCTTTTGTCATGTGTTATCCATTTTCATGAATGTTTCTTTTATGATTACATACTAAAGAACTTATGATATGATTGCATATACATAAAGAAAGATGAACAGTTAGATAAGATAATTTACAAACTGATGATTAAGTTTTAATGGGCTAACCAAGAAAAGTTTTAGAGGTACTGATTCACCCCTCCCGTCTCAGTACATCATTCCAATATAGTTCCAACAACATATACACATATACATAGATAGGTAGATATACATACACATACACACAAATACACAGACACACACACACATATATATATATACACATATACATACATATATATACATATATATATAAACATCTATATACATATATAAATATATATATACATAAATATATATAGATACATACACATACACATACACATACACATACACATACACATATATATACACACACATATATACATATACATATATGCACACACACACATATATATATACATATATACACATGTATATACACACACACACATATATATATACATATAAATATATACATACATATATATACTATTCGAGATTTGATTATGTTCATTTGATTGATTGTATGTTTGTCATTGATGACAACAGATAATACACAGTAGTGATTTTGTATGTACTTATCAGAATGATGACATGAAGACTTGTGTGGTTAGCTACATGTTGTTGACATGTTTACTATATTATTTTCATACACGCAGATCCAGATATGATGTTTCAGTCAAGTTGTGTAATTTTGTTATTGGCAGTTACAGTTTTGGAAGAGTATCTGTTCAGAGCCTATGTATGTAACGTGTTTCTTGAGTTGCGCCTATCTTCAAGATATGTGTGTGTATATTCATGATTAGTTATGAGTTGATGATAGTTATCTAAATGTGCCAAACATGTTTCAAGAAGATTGCAAAGTTAGAGTTAATTTGGTGAGGTCGACTTAGTGAAGCGTCGCGTCTATTTAGTTTATACTTTCACGGTTGTAATTATGCTTGTGTGCTTAGTAGAGCCAAAAAGGATGTTATGAAGAGTTTTCTTACAGGTCCCATGATCTCATACTTTGAGGAAGATACTTATAGCAATTCAATTGTGATACGCTAAGTGTGAATGATACAAAAAGAGACAGAAGATGTACAGAGCAGAATATCAGATGTGGTTCATTCATCAAGAGCCTATGTGAAGAAGTGAAAGATTGTAATACACTGGAATTGATCAAGATAGTAGGTCTACTCTAAAGTTCATCATCAGATATAGTGCATATCTATTATATAGAAGGTTTTAGCCTTCACCATTAAGCAGTGAGCTTTTGGACAGTGAGTCCACCACCCCTAACAGGGTTATTTATAAAAGACTCCTAACAGGGTCTGACCCTTAACCAGGTCACTATACTTAATTTATTGTAAAGTACAAATCCTAACAGGGTTTAAATATCTTCTAACAGGGATTACTATAAACAAGTATAGTTCATTGTGGGTGCTAATTCCCACCGGGGTTTTTACCATTTGGTTTCCCCGTAATCAAATTGTGTGTTGTGTACTGTGTTATCTGATTA
>MU225176.1:1300035-1310928 GCA_018584345.1 Thuja plicata | reverse complement strand
TGAGCAGACTGGAAGCCATTAAATTGTTCTTGGCCTATGCAACATTCAAAGACTTTAAATTTTATCAAATGGATGTAAAGTCATCTTTTCTGAATGGTGACTTGAAGGAAGAAGTCTACATAGAACAACCTGAAGGATTTAATCTTTCAGATAAACCAGACATGGTATGCAGATTGAAGAAAGAAATCTATGTTCTTAAACAGGCCCCAAGAGCTTGGTATGAGAGACTTGATGGTTATCTTATCAAGATTGGATTCAAGAAAGGAGCAGCAGATTATAACCTATTGACAAGAGAGACACCTGATGGATTATTATTAGTTGCCATATTTTTTGATGACATTATCTTCCGAGGTAATGACAAGCTCAATACAACATTTGCAAAATAAATACAGAATGAATTTGAAATGAGCATGATTGGTCCTATAAAATACTTTTTGGGACTGAATGTAAAGAAAAAAGATAAAGGTGTATTCATTAATCAATCAAAATATGTGAAGGAAATATTGAAGACCTTCTAGATGGAAGACTGTAAGCCAGTATGCATTCCCATGATAACAAGAAGCAAGCTTTCAAAAGATGATGATTTCACAGCACTTGATAAGACATTGTACAAATCTATGATTGGTAAACTCATTTATCTACCTCAATCTACACCTGACATATCTAATGCAGTTGGCATTGTTGGAAGATTTGTAGCTAAACCCAAGTAGAATCACCTAATGGCAATCAAGAGGATATTCAGATATCTAAAGGGAACTATAGACTATGGTTTATGGTATCCTAAATCAGTGAATGTAAAACTTCATGTGTATATAGATGTAGATTGGGTAGGTTGTATTGATGATAGGAAGAGCACTTCAGGAGGAGCATTATTTCTTGGAGACAGGTTGGTTTCTTGGATAAGAAAGAAGCAGAACTGTATTTCTCAGTCAACAACAGAAGCTGAATATGTTGCAGCAGCACTGAATTGTTCAACCATGGTTTGGATCAAGTAGATAGTTAAAGACTTTGGCATTCAAGTTGATTATCCTATTGTTATTCACTATGATAATACTAGCACTATCAACATGTCTAAGAACCCTGTGATGCACGCAAAGACAAAACACATAGAGGTCAAGTACCATTTTTTAAGAGAAAAGGTTGCAGACAAAGAAGTGAAATTGGACTATGTGAGCACCAAAGAATAGTTGGCAGATATTTTCACAAAGTCCTTATCAAAGGATACTTTTGAGTATCTCAGGGAAAAGTTGGGAGTAATTCCCTCTCCTGAGTCTGTTTAGAAGAAGCAACAAGAACATCAGTCATTAATTGACTGATGAATGGTTGACTACTCTACTTCTGGAGTAGTACCTGTGCCTAAAGATCTATGGCACCCTTTACCATTGATGTCAAAGGGGGAGTATGTACTAAGGGGGAGCATATACTCTGGGGGAGTATATACATGGAACAAAAACACAGTCAAAGGAACTGCAGCAGTATAGAGAAATCTTTGATGAGGATATTGAGAAGATTGTAAAAGAAAGAGGAAACCATGAACATAATATGTTTTTGATATCATATGTTTCCATCAATGTCAAAGGGGGAGATTGTTGGAGATTTGATTCTGTTCAATTGATTGATTGTATGTTTGTCATTGATGACAACATATAATACATAGTAGTGATTCTGTATGTACTTATCAGAATGATGACATGAAGACTTGCATGGTTAGCTACATGTTGTTGACATGTTTATTATGGTATGTTCATACTCGTAGATCCAGATATGATGTTTCAGTCAAGTTGTGTAATTCTGTTATTGGCAGTTACAGTTCTAGAAGAGTATCTATTCAGAGCCAACGTATGTAACATGTTTCTTGAGTTGTGCCTATCTTTAGGATATGTGTGTGTATATTCATGCTTATTTATGAGTTGATGATAGTTATCTAAAGGTGCCAAACATGTTTCAAGAAGATTGCAAAGTTAGAGTTAATTTGGTGAGGCTGACTCACTGAAGCGTTGTGTCTATTCAGTTTATACTTGCGCGGTTGTAATTATGCTTGCGTGCTTAGTAGAGCTGACAAGGATGTTATGAAGAGTTTTCTTATAGGTCACATGATCTCATACTTTGAGGAAGATATTTATAGCAAGTCAATTGTGATACGCTAAGTGTGAATGATATGAAAAGAGACAGAAGATGTACAGAGCATAATATGATATATGGTTCATACATCAAGAGTCTATGTGAAGAAGTGAAAGATTGTAATACACTGGAACTGATCAAGATAGCAGGTCTACTCTAAAGTTCATCATCACATATAGTGCATATTTGTTATATAGAAGGTTGTAGCCTTCACCATTAAGCAGTGAGCTTTTGGACAGTGAGTCCACCACCCCTAACAGGGTTATTTGTAAAAGACTCCTAACAGGGTCCGACCCTTAACCAAGTCACTATACTTATTGCATTGTAAATTATAACTCCTAAAAGGGTTGAAATATCTTCTAACAGGGATTACTATAAACAAGTATAGTTCATTGTGGGGGCTAATTCCCACCGAGGTTTTTACCATTTGGTTTCCCCGTAATCAAATTGTGTGTTGTGTACTGCGTTATTTGATTAAGCATTTACTTTGTTGTATTCTAAAGTTAAGGAAGTAAAAAGGAATTAAAGTTACTGATAACTGATTCACGCCCCCTCTCAGTTATCCTTTGGGACTATTCTAACATATACATATACATACGTGTGTGTGTATATCTATCTATCTATCTATATATATATTCTACATTTCACTAAAGTTGTAAGCAATAGAATAGAAAGTGCATTACATAATATCAAACATGCATTGAACTCCTAAAAGTGTATACAACTATACAAGGTGTATTGCAATCAAAGAATCAAATGTGCATTGCAGTCCTACAAAGCCATTGAAAAATACAATAATAAAGGATGTTGTAGAATATCTACAAAATAGAAAGCAGTGTAAGTTAGTACTTCCATATCTTCAATTGTGTTCATGTCAACTTCATTTGTGTTTATTCTTCTTAATTAGTATCACCTAAGGAGCTCCAAAAGGAAAATGAAAAACATAAGCAAATTATTTTTACCGTAAAAGAAAATGAATATAATAATAACTCATGATTAAACTACCGGCTTTAATAATATTGGAATATGATTAAAGTAGCAATTTAAAAATGTTAATCATTCAAGATCCCACTAAACATAGGCATTTGAGTAATTTTGGAGGAATACTCAAAGTAGTAGGGAAGAATGACACAAAAGGATATTTGAATTTCATGATACAGTATAACTTGAAGTAATCCTCTAGAATTAATCAAACCTTCATCGCATGCAGACAAAGAATGGTTGTGAGTAGAGTAAAAAATTGCAAATGAGTACAATAACAATTAATGGTTAAAGTAGAAAATTTGAACAAATTATCAACAATGTCCCCTTTTTCTTTGACATTCCATGTACTAATGTCACAATATACTATAAGATAAATGCGTACAATCAATGTCAACTTAACAATGCATTCAGTCAATGCATACAGTCAATGTAATCTTAAGAATGCATACACTCAATGTAAGCTTGGCATTGTATACATTCAATGATTACACAGAAATGCATAGAGTTGACGGATAAAGAGAAATTCATAAAGTCAATTGTATACTTAACAATGTAGAGACATTCCATGTAATCATTAGAGAGTATGATTTAAAAAAATAGATGGACCGACTCAAACCCTCTATTAAATACAAAGAAATGGTTAAAACAAACAAGAAACTTTAAAAGAAAATGAATACAATAACATTTCACGATTACAGTATTATATTTAATCATATTTTCGACAATGTACTCTATTTATTTGACATTCCATGTAACAATATCACAGTATAATATAAGACAAATGCATACACTCAATGTCAACTTAATATTGTATGCAATCAATGTAGGCTTAGAAAATGAGTAGAACCACTGTGACAAACAATTCAATGTCAACTTAAGAATGCATACACTCAATGTAAGCTTAGAAATGCATGCATTTCATGATTACAGGGAAATGCATAGTGATGTAAACAACAATCCTTTCTCTCTTACCCTATCCTCCACTAGGGTCTTCAATAGCCCTCTTCTCCAACCTAATTAGGGTTCTGCACTAACCCTAATCTACAAGTCTCCTTTCCATAAGATCCCACTCCAATTTAGCTTGAGTACACCATAAAGAAATCAAAACTACTCAACACCTTGCCATAGTGCTCTTCTTGTCCTTTTCCACAAATTGATCCAAACTGATCCAGAACTCGTCCATATGGAGAGGTAGTCTACTAGATGGTTAACTGGATCCAATCCAATTTTTACAAACTTCCTTTGCAATGAAACCCTAAACAAGTTCCAAGAACAAAGCCAAATTCACCCAAAATAGGGCTACAAGCATTAGGCCTAATTAGGCACTTTTTCTCAAATAACTTGCAAAAATCCTTTACAAGTTGGAAAAATAGAAATGGATACTCATACCCTTTATCAAGACACTAAATATTTTCTAGGTCTTTCCTCCCAAAAGTGTCCATATAGTGACTCCTATAACCATGCCTAAAAATTAGGGTTTCTAAGCATTAGGTCTATCTGCACAAAGGAATTTTTTCTTGGAACTCTAAACTCTCCACCCAATCTTATCCTTCAATTTGGGGCTCCTCCACACACCACTCTACCTCCCCACACTCACTAATTGAATCAATGAATGCTTTCAATCCCTCCCATTAGCTCTACAACTTTCTGTGATCCCTAGCCATGCAACTCTGGCTCGCCTAGGTAATCACATTGAAAATAGCTCCCATGATTTATAAGGCCCCTCCTTCACTATAAAATATTTACATGGATTCATCTCCCTAATACCAAAGACCCGTGCAAACTCCATGGTGGGAAGAGGACTTATGACCCTGTTTCTAGAAGTGGCTTGGTTCAAACCAGCGACTGGTTAGAAACAAAAAGAATTTACAAAGCTAACTAAATCAACACCAAATAGAAATATACCACCACACAAAATATTATAACATGCTACCCTAACATAATCAAGAGTTACAGTAGGTAATCTAATCCATGAAAATACAAAATTCTCATAAATACAAGAACTGTGACTGTTTCATTGATAACACTATCCATACAATAGCTTATAAAAATCCACCAACCTATTCAAAAGGTTGGGGGAGGTCTAATATAGGTTTCCAAGTCCCTATCCTAATAGTTTTAGATAGTTAAGAAGCCACTTTTTCCAAAAACACAATCTTGCAACAAATGTTGTCAATGTTGTCAATGACAACCTTGACAACTTTTACATCTTTTGGGATATTGACACAAAACATGCTCAAACGCCCTAAGAACTTAACCAATAGAATAATTAGGCTAAATAAACATCAAATAGGCATTTTTAATACTTACTTGTCCAATTTGACCCCTGGATGGATCATTTACACTATTGCCCCAACATTGGCCATATGGACCAAAAGAGCAACTTTGGACATTACTGAAAATAAAAGCACTAAAGACCTAAGTAGACCTCCTCATCTAACTCCAAAAATCCTAGGACCTAACTTGGCCCATTATTCCCTAGTGGTTTGGCTAGAACTGTTATTAATAACTGAGAGGGGGGTGAATCAGTGGCCTAAAAAATATTCCAATAATCAACCCTTAAAACTTAGTACCACAAAATTGTACCTCTAGTTATCTTCAGTAATATAAGATGAATGCCTCCAAATACTTATATCAAATTACTACTCCTCAAAATTCTTTGTAAAACCTTCTACTATAGATTTACTGATTAGTAGTCTGTCAATTTACCGAAAGACAATAAATTATCTAGAGTATACCGATCAATCCAATTAAGTTAAGTGTAATGAAAAATACTAAAGTAATGACTCATAAATACATTGACACGTGGATTTTTAATGTAGAAAACCTATTAAGGGAAAAACCACTTGGGACCGATAACCCAAAATTTTCACTCTTCTGAAGTGAGCTCGGTGAAGAGCCAACCCTGTTAAAGGTTACAAACACATTGTTAGGTGTGACCTTGTTAGAGGATTTATAAGTTTAGCCTGTCACTTGATATCGGGCATCTCTATGCTACCATCCTTGATCAAATGCTCACTTGGCATGTCAATAGGTATCTAGAATATCATGCTATCTTCATGATCAAACTTCTT
This sequence comes from Thuja plicata, assembly GCA_018584345.1. Taxonomy (NCBI): domain Eukaryota; kingdom Viridiplantae; phylum Streptophyta; class Pinopsida; order Cupressales; family Cupressaceae; genus Thuja; species Thuja plicata. The sequence continues at coordinate 1,304,749 of MU225176.1, read as the reverse complement.
GATACTCCATTGGATGTATCTCAATATAGAAAGGATCTTTAAATCGCACTCGGTTAAGAGACTTTCTGAATCAATGGTTAAACCAAAACAATATGATTTGTTCACATATACAACTATACTTGCTGATTTTTAGATCTATTGTAATCTCACAAACTATTTTGATCAATATAACTCTATTTATACCTTTGCTCCACTTTGATTCTGCTTGGTGATATTGTGCTCTATTGCTCGGTGTCTTCAAAATTCTTTAGCTCTTTCCTCAACTTGTTTATCAACACTGTATGAAGTTGATCTTCATCAGTTTCTCTTTAGCATCCTCTTTTCTCTTTCTCCCCACACCCATTCGTAATGAATTGAGTTATCTCTTAAATAGACATGATATCACCATTGTTAATTTCTTGATCTTCTTGATCTTGGCGTGATCCACAATTCTTTCCAATTAGATTTAAAGAAAAAATCTTATTTTATCTTGTTGAGATCTTTTTGCCAACCGGAAAAATCAGCTTTAAATCAATTACTTATCTCTGGCTTATCTTGTCGATGAAAACAATGATAACTACCAGTTAACTCTATATTTAGCTCTACCAGCTAGATATTTTGTCATCTGTGAACTCAAGTTAATTTTGGTTTAACTCTCTGATAGCGTTGGTCAACACTCCAGTTCTCCTCAAGCTTCTCTGTCAGTTTACACTATGTTTCTAGCTGTCAGGTTTGCTTGTGATTTTTCTCGTCGGTAATGCTCGTCGGTTTTCTTGCTCGGGCATCACTGTAACTTGGCTATCAGTGATCTCTATCTATTGGGTTCCACTGACTGTTGATGTTTGTATTCACAATGTAAATTCTTGTCTTTTATGCATTACAGAAAGCATAATATTTATCTCTCTGATCCTCTAAAGTCTTTGACACTTTGATTATAACCGATTAGATTTTATCAAGTTGACATCAATGACAATACAATCCATTAACTGATTTAATGTCTTGCACTATCCTTCTACATTTTGGTTATCAACTTAACATCTTCAAACATTCAATGAGTTACATGTCATCAATCTCTCCATTTGGCATTGATGGAAACATACTACATTATCATACTATACTATCACTAATACAATATGAAATATATAGTTTCATCAAGCTTTCCTAATGTAACTATTACAAATGTCTAGCTCTCAGTAACCTCAAAAATAGTTTAGATTTGTTTCATGCAGAGTGTTTGTCTTCAATATTCAATCCCTTCACTGGATAGATGTATCATCTGATGTCTATGTTCTGATATGTTCTCTGCCTTGACTTTTCCTCTTCTTGATAACCTCTTTTTCTTTTGACAACATTCTTTCTTTTGTCTTAACTCTTTCCCTTTGTTACTTCTCTCCTTTAGATGGATATTTCATATGTAATCAATTTCTCTCCCTTAGAATATTGATTAACTGTTCATTTATGATTCTTAGGAACTTCTCTTCATGGATAATGATATAATCTCTCCTTTTATCATATCTCTCCTTTTGATAATGTGATTATCTCTCCCTGATGGTAATTCTCCCTTTTGTATGAGATATTTCTCTCCCTAATGGTAATTCTTCCTTTTTGTATGATAATGAGATATAATTCTTCATTTTTGTATGATAATGAGATATTTCTCTCCCTTTGACAACAATTCCAAACATAAATACTTCTCCTTATTTTATCATCTATATCATCTTCCATCCCTTTGCATAATATACTCTTTGAATTTCCCTATCCATCAGTAATATAATGTCCTGATTTTCAGTGTAGATTTGTACCTTGCAATGTACAGATGTATTTGTTTCTGTCCATCTTAGTGTTTACATCAACATGACTGATCTTCAGATGTGGTATAGGCTGATGCAACCTCCTAGTTAGATTACTAACCAATAGACAAGGGTTGAACCCCTAGTCTCTATCTTAGATACTCAAATGTATCCTTCGGTAATGGCTTGGTGAATATGCCAGCTAATTGTTTCTTTGATTAAATATATTCTATTGTCACTTATTTTTCTTGCACTTGTTCTCTCAGATAGTGATACTTGATAGAAATATGCTTAATCTTAGCATGCATGATTGGATTCTTTGAAATGTTTATTGCACTGGTATTATCACAATAGATAATTACTAGTTCAAGGATCTTCATATGCATACCTTCCAGTAATTGTTTAATCTATGCAATATTAGATAAATTTGCAGTAGTAGCTACATATTTTTCTTCTACAGTAAACTGAGAGATGCATCCTTGCTTCTTGCTTATCCATGTGATAAGTCTATCACCCATGAAGAATGCTCCTCCAGTTGTTCTCTTTCAATCATCAATGTTTCCAGCCCAATCAACATCTATATAGAATTGTAGCTCAAATTTTCATTCTCTTTTGTACCATAAGCTATAGTCCTTAGTGTTCTTCAGATATCTCAGAATTCTTTTGACAGCAGTCATATGTGATTCTTTGGGATTAGTACAGAATCTAGCAACTATCCCCACTGCATGTGCTATATCTAGTCTGGTGTGAACAACATACATCAGTTTTCCAATCATTGATCTATATAAGGTTTGATTTACCTCATTTGTCTTGTCTTCCTTTGTTATCTTGCATCTAGTAGCCATAGGTGTTCCAATTGGTTTGGAATCCTCCATCTTGAATATCTTTAGCACTTCATTGATGTATTTGGACTGAGTGATATAAATGCCTGCATCTTGTTGAAGAATCTATAGACAAAGAAAGAATTTGATCTCTCCAAACATAGACATTTCAAATTCCTTGCTCATTTCATCAGCAAAGGATTTGCATAACAATTCATTTCCTCCAAAAATGATATCATCAACAAAAATTTCAGCAATCATAATATTACCATCGGTATCTTCTTTTAAGTATAGATTGTTATTTTCGCTTGTACTAAAAAAATTTATGCTAATGAGATATGAGTGAAGTCTTTCATACCAGGCTCTTGGTGCTTTTTTCAATCCATACAAGGCTTTGTGCAGTCTACATACCATGTTTTTCTTGTCAGGATTAATAAACCCTTCTGGTTGTTCAATGTATACCTCTTCTTCAAGTATTCTATTTAGGAATGCATATTTGACATCCATTTGGTATACCTTGAATCCTTTAAATGTAGCATAAGCAAGTAAGATCCTAACTCCTTCTAGTCTAGCAACGGGTGCAAAGGTTTCACCATAATCAATACCTTCTTCTTGTGCATATCCTTTGCATACTAATCTTGTTTTATTTCTAGTGACTTCTCCAGTCTCATTCAACTTGTTTCTAAATATCCATTTGGTACTGATGACATTCTTTTCATCTGGTCTCAGTACTAGTGTCCATGTATTGTTCTTCTCAATCTGTTCTATCTCTTCATTCATAGCACTGGCCCATTCTTCATTCTCAATGTATTGTAAACATATTTAGGCTCAAAATCACAAAGTAAACACCTGGTGTTAAGTGACTTACTTCTTGTTCTTGTTCCATCCTTCTTATCTCCTATGATTTGGTTTTTTGGATGATGCCTTATGACATACTTGGAAATTTTCAGTTCATCTCTGTGTTCATCATTCTAATTATCTTCTTCACCTTCATTTTCATCTCCATTGTTTGGAACAACATCTTGAGTATTATCTTGATCATCGATAATTTCAGCCTGATGCTTGGGTGCAATGTTTTGATGCTTGGGTGCAATGTTTTGATGCTCGGGAGTGACACACTGTTGCTTGGGTAGAGTATCAGGTTCTGTATAAACAAACCTGTTGTAGTCCTCTAGTTTTTTTTTCTTTCCTTATCATTCTTTTCTACAAATTCATCTATTTTCACATTTGCACTTTCAATGATTTTGTTAGATGACTTGTTAAGACATTTATAAGCCTTGCTTTTGGTTGATTACCCTAGGAAGATGCCCTCTTCACTTTTGCAGTCAAGTTTTCCATTTCTATCATCATTTAACATATAAAATTGGTTGCCAAAGATTCATAAGTAACTTACATTGGGTGTATGACCATACCAAAGCTCATATGGTGTCTTCTTTGTGTCCTTCTTCAATTGTACTATGTTTAGTGTATAGACAGCAGTACTGGAAACTTCCCTCCAAAATGTTTGAGTGATGCTTTTCTCAATCATCAATGTTCTTAAAGAGTCAACAATTGATCTATTTCTCCTTTCTATAATTCCATTTTGTTGTGGTGTCCTTGGTGCAGAAACCTGTCTTTTAATTCCATGCTCATTTCAATAGTCAGTGAACTCTTCTGAATTAAATTCTCCTTCTCTATCTGACCTTAAACATTTTAATTTCTTTTCACTTTGTTTTTCTACCATTGCTTTGTACCATTTAAACATCTTAAATGCTTCTAATTTATTTTTTAAAAATATGACTGTCATCATTCTAGAGAAATCATCAACAAATAGAATGAAATACCTATTTCCATAGTAGCTCTTTATCTTCATCGGTCCACATAGATCTGTATGGACTAATTCTAGAATTGCAGTAGATGTATGAGTTTTTCTCTTGAAACTAGACTTTTTCATCTTACCTTTTTGACAATTCTTGCACATGATATGCTTGGGTTTAGTCATCGTTGGTAAGCCTCTCACATTCCTTTTGTTTCTTATCTTTATCATGTTGTCAAAGTTCACATGACACAATATTTTGTGCCACAACCATAAGTCTTCATTTCTAGCCATCAAACAAGTGGTGTTAGTGTCATCAAGATAGAAAA
>MU225176.1:1258996-1276255 GCA_018584345.1 Thuja plicata | reverse complement strand
TTGATTCAGCTTTATCAATTATATCAGTCTTGCTTGAGATTTTTATCTCTGACATGTCAATTACTTATTTCGGTGTTGACTTTGTCTTTTTCAATTGTGCTTATTTTTGTCCTGATGTGTTCCCAAACCGATCACACATCTGGGTTGTTTTGTGATCCCAAGTCGACCTCACACTTCAACTGCATTCTTTGACTACATGTGTTCCTGAATTGACCACACATTATTCAAAGAGGGGATGCACCCTAAAATGGTCGCCTGGACTTTGGGCCCCATTTTATCATTTTATCAAATTCCTGAATCAATGTTTTGGAATATTTTCAATTCAAATCAATTTCCTTGATCAAATTGTAATTAATTCAATTATTTCAATATTTCCTAAGGTTTGATCATCTTTATTTAATTAAAATATTTAATTTCCCTTTTAATTAAATAAAATTCATCTTATGTAATTAAAAGATTTAATCTCCCTTTTAATTAAATTCATCTTATTTAATTAAATTAAATTCCTCCCATTTAATTAAATAAAATTCGTCTAATTTATTTAATTATAAAGAAAATTCCTCTTTTAATTAAATAAAATCCCACTTAAAGCACTTTATTTGATGAAAAAGGAAATAAATTAAATAAAAATTAAATAAAATCCTTTTTTCTTCACATCTTCCTAAGTGGTGGTCTTTTTGCCTCTTAATCATAGCCTTTGATTTTTGCCTCTTAATCTCAACCGTTCACTTTCTTATATAAGGAAACCTCTCCTTCTCATTGGATAATCATCAATCATCCATCAATAGATCATCCACAATTATAGTATTGTTATGCTACAGGTTTGGAGAGCAATTTTGGAGGAGGATTTGAGCACTTGAGCTTGGATATTGCAACTTCTCTCTTCTTGTCTTCTTCTTCTTGCATCCATGGCTACTCATGTACATTAGATTCATGTTTATTTTCATAGATTAAACTTGCATTTGTATTTTCTTTCATATATTAATCATGCATTGTTCTCATTTAGATTAATTTTCTTTTATGCATTGCAATCATATAGAGTAGATCTCATTTTTCATGCATTGAATCTCTTGTTTCATGGTGTACTTGCATGGGCACTAACTAGGTCAATATGAGGGCATCCATTTTAAACATTTTCACTCCATGACTAGAGAGCTATGAGTCGACATTTGAGGCCTCATTCTTGAGCAACCTTGAATGGAATGATTCATAGAAGTGTGACACATTTTCATCACACAAGTATATCATCAAGATATACAACTACAAACTTCCCTATGAAGTCCTTGAGCACTTTATTCATGAGCCTCATGAATGTTCTCGGAGCATTTGTGAGGAAAAATGGTATCACAAGTCATTCATATAACCAATATGTGGTCTTGAATGCCATTTTCCATTCATCCCCTTCTTTCACCCTGATTTGGTGATAACCACTCTTCAAATCCAACTTGGTAAAGTACATTTCCCCTCCAAGGCAATCCATGAGATCCTCAATCATAGGTATTGGGAACCTATACCTTATTGTAATTCTTTTTATAGCCCTTGAATCTATGCAAAGTCCCCATTTTCTTCCCTTCTTGGATGCCAACACAACCAAGACTACACATGGGCTTATACTCTTCTTGATCAAGCCTTGATCCAAGAGTTCTTGTACCTGCCTTTCCACTTCCAAATTTTGATCATGGGTTAGCTTATAAGCTACCTTATTAGGCAAAGATGCACCAGGGACAAATTCTATCTAATGACTTATTACTCTTCTAGGAGGTAAGGTTGCAAGAGTGTCATCACTCACTATGTCTTTATACTTCTCAAGTAATACTTGTATCTCTGATGGAAATGGCTCCTTGACTATTTTCTCTTCCTCCTTAGGTTTTATCACAATAGCATACCCTTCATTCTCATCATCCTTGAGATCCCACATGAACTCCTTTCCACTACACAACTTGATGTTAGGAGTCTTGGACTATGTCTCCTCCTCTTCTAGCAAAAACTGAATCTTGAAAGTTTAGCCTCCTTTCTTGAAAGTGATAGAATTCTCCTTTCCATCATACACTGCCCCATTGTCAAATTTCCAAGGTCTTTCTAAAAGAAAATGACAAGCATCCATTGGTAGGATGTCACACAAGAGTTTGTCATTATACCCTTCTGTGGTGAATTCAACCCATGTCTGCTCATTCGCCAATACACTTTGGCCTTTTTTGAGCCATGTCACCTTATAGGGATTTACATGGGGTACTTTGGTCAACTTGAGTTTTTTGACTGCTTCCTCTGAGATGATATTATTAGTGGAACCAGAGTCCACTATCACCTTACAAACTTTGCCAAGGATCTTGCATCTTATCCTAAACAAATCCCTCCTATGATTGGGTTCATCCTTAATTGGTTGTCTTATCAATACCCTCCTAAACATTAATTTCTCACCCATCTATGAATCTAGATGGTCAATCTTAGGTGCTTCAACACTTGAAGTGTCCTCATGAGCATAGGCCACTCTCTTATCATGATTTGAAGTAGTAGGCTTGTCAGGGCATCTATATGTTGGATGGCCTAATTGAACATAGTTTTAACACTTCATACTTGTGAAGTATGAGTTACTTATACCTCCTCTTCCTTTTCTAGGACCTCCTTGATTACCCCTACCTCTGTTATAGCCCCCTCTTAGAGTGCTTTCAGTATTGTGCTCTGTCATTTTGTTCTCACCTTGTGTCCTTTGATCATTGCCTTTGCCTTGATAGCCTCCTCTTTGACCCCTTTGGTCTCTTCCTCTACCTCTATTTTTGAAGTTAGAGTCACCCTTCTTCTTGTTCTTTTCCTCCTCTCTTAGGGCTAATTGATGACACCTCTGAACAATAATTGGTGTCCACAAACTAATTTCTTCTGGGATGTTCCATTTCAATCCACCCAAGTACCTAGAAACCTTGATTGATTCCTCTTCTTGTTGCTTAGACCTAAGACACAATATTTGGAATTCCTCTATATATGAGGCCACATCCAAGTCTTTTTGCTTCAAATTATGTCTTTTTCTATGGAATTGAATCTCATAGTCCTCTGGCAGATAATTCTCCTTTAGCTTGGTCACCATTGCATTCCAATTGGCTATGGGATTCTTACCCAATCTAACCCTCTCATGTTGAATGTATTTCCACCATGTTAGGGCTGACCCTCTGAGTCTTGATTTGGCCACCTTTAGCTTCTATCACCCCTTCACACTCGAAATGATTCTTCATTCCTTCAATCCAATCCATCACTGCCTCAATGTCCATATTTCCACTAAACAGTGGTATACCTTCCAATGCCTTTCCTCCTAGGGATTTTATGGCTTTTAGAAAGGGATCTTCATTCAAGAAAGGGTCTAGCAGGGATAAGGTCTTCTTCAATAATCTTTTTACCCCTATCACTTCTTTTAACTTCCTTATTTCTAGCTGCTACATTGGCAACTTCTTCTTGCCTTATCTTCATTCCTTCTAAGGATTATTCAAGGAGTATGTTCTTCTCCTTTTTCTCATCCATATCTTTAGCTAGCTCTACATTAGTCACCATCCTTGACTCTCCTACTGATTCACAAGTAGTTGCAGACATACATTGACTTCCCAAGTTTTTAACTTGATCTGATACCAATCTGATGTAAACAACAAGCCTTGCTCTCTTACCCTATCCTCCACTAGGGTCTTCAATAGGCCTCTTCTCCAGCATAATTAGGTTTTTTTCACTAACCCTAATCTACAATGATCCTTTCCACAAGATCCCACTCCAATTCAGCTTGAGTACACCAATAAAGAAATCAAAACTACTTAACACCTTGTCATAGTGCTCTTCTTGTCCTTTTCCACAAATTGATCCAAATTAATCTAGAACTCTTCCATATGGAGAGGTAGTCTACTAGATCGTTAATTGGATCCAATCCAATGTCTACAAACCTCCTTTGCAATGAAACCCTAAATGAGTTCCAAGAACAAAGCCAAATTCACCCAAAATAGGGCTACAAGCATTAGGCCTAATTAGGCACTTTTTCTCAAATAACTTGCAAAAATCCTTAAAAATTTAGAAAAATAGCAATGGATACTGATACCCTTTATCAATGCACTAAATATTTTCTAGGTATTGCCTACCAAAAGTGTCTGTATAGTGACTCCTATAACCATACCTAAAAATTAGGGTTTTTAAGCATTAGGTCTGTCTACACAAAGGAGCTTGTTTCTTGGAACTCTAAAATCTCCACCCAATCTTCTCCTTTGAGTTGGGGCTCCTCCACACACCACTCTACCTCCCCACAATCACTTATTAAAGCAATGAATGCTGTCAATCCCTCCCATTAGCTCTACAACTCTCTGTGATCCCTAGCCATGCAACTCTGGCTCACCTAGGGCATCACATTGAAAATAGCTCCCATGCTTTCTAGGGCCCCTCCTTCACTATAAAATATGTACATTTATTCATCTCCCTAATCCCAAATTCTTGTGCAAACTCTACGGTGGGAAGAGGACTTATGACCCCATTTCTAGAAGTGGCTTGGTTTAGACCAGCGACTGGTTAGAAACAAAAAGAATTTACAAAGCTAACTAAATAAACACAAAATAGAAATATACCACCATAAATAATCTTAAAACATGCTACCCTAACATAATCAAGAGTTACAGTAGGTAATCTAATCCATTAAAATACAAAATGCTCAGAAATACAAGAACTGTAATTGTTTCATTGATAACACAGTCCGTACAATAGCTTATCAAAATACACCAACCTATTCACAAGGTCAAGGGATGTCTAATATAGGTTTCCAAGTCCCCATCCTGATAGTTTTAGATCGTTAAGGAACCACTTTTTCTGAAAACACAATCTTGCAACAAATGTTGTCAATGACAACATTGACAACTTTTACATATTTTGGGATCTTGACACAAAACATGCTCAAACACCCTAAGAACTTAACCAATAGCATAATTAGGATAAATAAACATCAAATAGGCCTTTTTCACCCTTACTTGTCCAATTTTACCCTTGGATGGATCATTTACACTATTGCCCCAACATTGGCCATATAGACCAAAAGAGCAACTTTTGACATTACTAAAAATAAAAGCACTAAAGACCTAAGTAGACCTCCTCATCTAAATCCAAACATCCTAGGACCTAACTTGGCCCATTATTCCCTAGTGGTTTGGATAGAACCACTACAAGCCAAAAATACTTAGAAACTCTAGGTTACTTTCTAGCCTTACCTAGGTGCTCCTGCACCACATAGACTGAATGAGTAAAGAGAAATTAATAAAGTCATTGTAATATTAACAATGCACTGAATCAAACCCTCCATGTAATAATTGTTTAGTATATTAAAAATAACATATGGAGGAAATCAAACTCTCCATAGAATATTGAGAAATAGTAAAAAAAAAAAACAATCAATAAAAGAAAATCAATAGAATAACATTTCATGATTAAAGTAGGAGATTTAATCATATTATTGACAATGTACCCTATTTCTTTGACATTCCATGTAATAATTTCTTAGTATGATAAAAAACACATGGACCAAATGAAGGCCTTGGTTGAAAACATAAAAATATGTTGAAAAAAACAAGAAACCAAAAAAGAAAATGAATACAGTAACATTTCATGATTAAACTAGCAGATTTAATCATGTTATCCATAATGTACTCTATTTTTTTGACATTCCATGTAATAATTTTATACTATGATACAAATAAAATGGACATAAAAAAACCCTTGATTGAAAACAGAGAAATGATAAGTGGGAGATATTTTCCACAACAAGTCAAGTTGTGATATTGCTATCAAGATTCAACTCTGTAGTTTTATCCTAATAGAAATATCACAATAGAGAAATGGTTGAAGCAAAAAAAGAAATGATAAAAGAAAATGAATACAATAACATATAATTATTAAAGAAGAATATTTGACCATATTATTGACATTGAACCCTATTTCTTTGACATTCGAATGCAATTATTTAAGAGTATGATATAAAAAAAGAAAAGGACCCACTCAAACTATGAACTGAAAACACAGTAATGGTTGAAACAAGAGAGAAACCATAAATGAAAAAGAATACAATAATTTTTCATGATTAAACTAGCAGATGTAATCATATTATCGACATTGCACCCTATTTCTTTGACATTCCATGCAATAATTTCACATTACGATATAAAAAAGAAATGAATCGAGTCAAACCCTCGATTGAATCCATAGAAATAGTCAAAACAAACAAGAAACCATAAAATAAAATGAATACAATAACATGTAATGATTAAACAAGAAGATTTGATCATATTATCGACATTGAACCCTATTTCTATGACATTCGGCACAATAATTTAACGATAAGATATAAAAAAATAAAAGGGTCAAGTCAAACCCTTGACGAAAAAACATAGAAATGGTTTAAACAAACAAGAAACCATAAATGAAAAATAATACAGTAACTCTATGTGATTAAACTATCAAATGTAATCATACTATCGACAATGTACCCTATTTCTTTGATATTACATGTAGTAATTTCTGATTATGATATAAAATCAAATGAACTGGCTTAAACTCATGAAGGGCCACACCTTCCAAAGAAAAACACATAACCAAAGACAAAGATCTTGATGAAGGTTCACACCACCCTTACCAACTTATAACCAAAGACAAAATTAGATGGAGACAAAGAGAGAATAAAAATTCTTCCAAAATGCTTGAGGATAAAATCCTTACAACTTCTTTGAAAAAGATCACTACCACTTCTTACAATATGAGATCACTACACTCCAAATATAACTCAACAATAACACAAGAACAAATTAAGAAATGCAAGAGAAAATGTTGAATCTTTGTAATTCTATTAGAAATAAATATTCCACCACTTCTACAAATATTAGCCAAGTTGGCTTTCAAATACTCAAACTAGAGCTTACAAGCTTACAACTTATTAAGGATATAATCCTTTCTTCTTGAGGATCTTACAAAAACTCCAACAACCTTTACAATTGAATTCCATTAAGTATATATAGTAGTTCCCACCCAAGAGATTCCAAATACAAGAAATGTGGGATAAAAGGTAGATACAACTACCTTGCTACAAATATTAAATGCATGTTATAATTTAGTAAATGCCTAAAGCATTTAATTAAATAGGAACTTTCCAAAGACTTCTAAAATGCCACCTATGCAACTTGATAAATGAAAAGTTACAAAAGTAATTTTATGATTTTCTTTTCTTTTCTTTTATATTATTTCATCACTTTCTCTCTCCTCATTTGTTTTTAATTTTTAAATTTTTTTGTGATGCAAGATTGCTCTTACACCCTAGATGCTCCTGCATCAGAAACCCTCAATTCATTTTAGAGAAATGGTTGTAACAAACAAGAAACCATAAAAGCAAGGGAATACAATAATATTTTATGATTTAACTAGTAGTTTCTATCATATTTTTGACAAAGTACTCTATTACTATGTGATTTCATGCAATCATTTTACAATATGATGAGAAAAAGAGATTGCAACCCTCAATTTGAAATAGAGAAATGATTGAAACAAAAAATAAATTATAAACGCAAATCATTACAACAAGAATGATTGAAACAAACAATAATTTTGGATAAATGATGATCAACATAGTTAAATACATCATTTTAGGGCTCTGTAGTGGGTAAGAAATGGCCCCAATTTGGTTGGTTACGTGGCACACATTGACCAATGAACGTGTTTAAGTGTTTTGATATGGGGTATCGGTTGAATTGTAAGAGTCCTCAGTGGAGTATTTTAATATGGGCCCTTAATTAATGTAAGGGCCCAAGTGTTTATAGTAAAATGCATTACTAACAGGTATGTTGGCATATTGTTATGAGCCACCTATAAAACATCTTATAATTTTATATGGTAGCATGTTATTTATTGGGGGTCTAGTGATTATTTGTTTTGGATATACGATTGGCAATTATTGGGGGTCTAGGGGTCGGGTTCTAGGTGACACTTTGAAAAGGTCATTTATTGACCACTCATTGTTCAACAGTCTCTACAGAGAGCTTCGTGAATACATAGAAGCAGAAAATTTAACTTTAAGCAGTTAACTCACATATAGAGACATACCAAAAAAATATCGAAATCTTACTTACGATTTAGGATATGTAGGTGCGAAAAGTTAGCCTGTGCGGCTACTAGGTTGCTTCCCCTAATTCGGATTTGATTCTAATTTTTTATAGTAATATGGAACTACCTTGAATTTCCTGTAGGATGCACCTAATTTTGCTAAAAATAAGGTGTCTTGTGACCTCTCTTTCAAGAATACAAGTCCACCACCATTAGGGCGACTCAAGTGTATAGCCCAACACAAGAGCATATCTTACAAGAGAATTTATAGTTAACAATTTGAACATTTTTTTATGGTTAGTAGCATCAAGACTAGCCTTGCACATGTGTATCCAAATATTTTTCATAGTTCTTCGACATGGTCCTACAAGGGTATTTTTACCCAAGTTAAACATTTTTTTGGTGGTTACTTGCATCAAACTAATATTTTTACTTGAATTATTATTAGAGGCCTATATGGATTTTTTAGTGTTTAGTTATTTATGTATTTTAGGCCTCTACAAAGTTCTTCCATATAGCTTGGAGATACTTTTGTAGAAGATATTAGGTTGCATTGTGAACAAGGACATATAAAGGACTATGCTCTTGGCGGCTAGATTCACTTTGATTACTTCAATAGATTTGTTGTTGATGGATGGGTTTCAAAATGTTGCTCTCCTATCAGTGGTAAAAATATCTATGTATTTTTATTGTAATATAAATCTTTCATGTACGACAAACTCGCTATTCAAGTGGATTTTTAAAATTATACATGTCCTCTTTAAATTAAATTCAAGATATAGATGCTGGGAATTATTTATCTACTTAAATTAAATTTGATTAAAAGTTATTTACATTCATAAATGTGTTTATAATCGATCAGGGAGCTTGTTGTAGTTAAAAAATACCCAAGTCAAATTTATTCTTAAAGTAGTATAATAACTTCCTTGGGTAGCAGTGTGGAACACAATTACAACTTGGAAACAAACTCTCACTTCTTGCCTTATCCAGTTTCACTCCATTGATTGAGCAATAAAGGATTTCTAGGCATTCATGTTTCATTATTGTAGTCTCATTATGTGTTGGTTAAATAACATTCAATATTATAAGAAGAAAAGTCATTCACCAAAAACCATAAATTTTACTTTATTTATCTTGGAAGAGGCTTATGAAGGCATTGATTCATTACTAGACTAACTAATCATTAATGCCAGGAACTAATGGTTGTATAAGAAATTCAACTTTCTATAAACTGGTGATTTTAGATGCATGTTATAGATTTTTTGTAATAAGTCGATGTCATGTTGGTTTTCATTGGTTTTCCTATAGGTTTAGAGGCTCTCTTTGAGCTATGGATTCTATAATTTATTATTATCTTTCTTAATAAAATTTTCTTTTAAATAAAAATAAAGTGTCATTTTAATACTTAACTTCATGAATTCTAGTATATAAGTTAATTGAAGCCTAGCTTTTTTATCTAATTTAACTCTTATGATCTAAGACTAAACATAAATTTTACATGTCAGTTCATCTTGGTGGAAATTGTGCTTGCAACTGTGTCACATAAATAGAATTGTAGGTGTAATTTTATTTGCCAAATTCAAATACTTTTTCCCCTTTCTGTGAGCTAAATCCTGTCTAAAATTAAACCATTTTTAGTTGACTTGTAAGTGAAAGCCTTCAAATTGATACCAAGGGTGAGGTCATTCTAGTTTCAGAATTGTCCATCATTTAATTTTAGCAATATAGGGTGGTGTCCAAATGTGATATGCAATAGGGTTCTAAATTCTAAAGGTAATATATTCTTCTGAATTGTCTCAATTCTAGTCAACAAATGTATTAGAATTGAAATCAAACTTAATCTATTACTTCTTAAAATGGAAACACACTTGCATAAGAAAATAAGCACGCCTACCACACCTACCTAAGAAAGGAAGCACATACAACATTAAAAAAACACACTTGCACGAAACTATTTTTTAATCTTTTCCATTATATTTAGAGTTAGATGCTTGTATATCTTACATGGAAAATAAAGAAAGAAACTAAAATTAATGTTAACAAAAACATAAAGACCAATAGAGTGCTTCAAAGTAGAAAGGATCATTCTAATTTATTTATCCTCCAAGCAAAGTTTCAAGTTTAGTTCCTTGAGTCTAAAAATGCATCAAATTGACTTAATTCTCATTTAAATATAATATAATTGATTCATCCACTTAGTCTATCCACTTAGTTTGCTACCAAATTTTAGCTATATTTTACTCTTTTATTGATGGCTTTACTATCTAACTAAGTATATGCAAAGCATTCATAGAATTCTAACGTATCCAAGACTAATAGATTGTAAATCATATGATATTCTTTTATCCCTAGATCTACTAGATAACATAAAGGGGTTTTAATTTTAACTTGGAGCCCTTCCTTGATTCTATGTATGATACAACAATACTTAACTTAAGTTCCCAAGTTTTAAGTGAAAAACTAAAGTTGTAACCATATAAATTATGCAATTTTCTAAAAAAGATAAATTCCTTTAAAATAAGGCATGTCATTCAAAAATAAGGCAATCAAAAGAACTTTCTATTACCAGTGTTTCACATCCATCATTGACCAACTTAGTCTTATCATCATTCCACGTATTTTGAAGCAAGCTAAATTATTTTAACTATGTTCAATTTCAAAGGTAACTATTAGTCCATTTTACAATTGGTTACACTGTGTACAAGCAACTTTAGAAGGCTTCAAAATGCTATTGAGGCTATGATTTATTAGCTCCATATTATTTTGTTCTTCTTAAGACTATATTAGGTATAAAGACATGGACATATTTAGAAAAATAAGATATTGCATGAATCATTTAGTCCTATTTAAATTCAAGAATAAACATGCACAAGCACATTATATATTTCACTTTTAAATAGTTATGAATTGTCAATCCTACAATTATGTTCACTATGTTAATTATTTTCACACAAAAAAAAATTATTATGGTAATTAATGGGAGATTATTTGGTCTTATCATTCCCCATACATATGATAAGTCATGTAATAATGTCACATATTTTACATCTCCTCCTTCACTATTGTCTTCTCCTCATGAATTGAGTTGTGGTCATTATCACCTACCCTATACTCTACATATATCCTTTCTTATGCATTCTCTTTATTTTTTTAAAAATTTCATACAATTTCTATAAAAGTTTAGCTAGATCTATTATACTAAGGTCTAAATAGGAGCTAGCATCTGATAGAGAGAAGGCCTAAACCTTATATCAATCCATGCATGGGTGTGCTATTAGATTAAAGTGATGATTACTCTTTCCCTTTTTTAGATTCCATAAGTATCTTCATTCTCAAATATTATCACAAAATTCCTCCACCAAACTCTATGTTAACTCACCCAAAGACAAAGAGGGGGTGAATTAGTCTTTATCAAAACTTAATCTCTTTAATTTCATAAAACATAGCCTTAATCAATAGTAATAAAAAATAAAGAAATTAACACCAATTTATGAAGAACACCAAATTTATGTGGAAACCCCAACGAGGGAGAGACCACAATGAGAATATCTCACAATGTATGAAAAGTATTACAATGAGGCTCACTACTAGACTTGCAGCCAAGGTTCAATATCTTAGAGAAAGATATAATGACTTGTTCAAAATACACACTATCCTATTTTGACATGATGTCTCAAGCAACCATTTATCAATTTGGCTCCACAACTTCCACCACACACATCTACTTCCTTAATTTCAAATTTTCCATACACCACACATTCCACACACTTGCAACTCTCTCTCTCTCTCTCTCTCTCTCTCTCTCTCTCTCTCTCTCTCTCTCNGCCTCTCTCTCTCTCTCTCTCTCTCTCTCTCTCTCTCTCTCTCTCTCTCTCTCTCTCTCTCTCTCTCTCTCTCTCTCTCTCTCGGTTAATATGTATCAAGTTAGAACTATCAGTTGGTGAAAATGTGAAGAAGACAACCGAGTTACTATGGTAACCAAGTATATGGTATACTCACCGAGATGAAATATTGTCACTGTTAACCGAGCATAATGTTTGTTCATTGAGTGGTTGGTGAAGAGCATTTATTTCACCGCCTTAAGTTATATGTTATATATTTGGTCAACGTGAACTCATTTACTCACAACGCAATCACAGAGCAAAACAAAGTAAAGTGAGATAAGTTGCAGTAGAGAACTATTCGAGCATTCTTCAAAGATTTAAGCACATTTTGAAGCACACAAAGGTTAGTTACCACACATTCTTCCCTCACTGAGTTATTCGAGCATATTTTATGGAAGCCCTAAAATAGAGATCATGGCATCTTCATCTTGAATGCTGAAAGAAAAACTGGATAAGGATAAGAAGGTTGTTTTGGTGAAGAATTCCACCTGCACATAACCAAACTACAAGATCCATCCATGGGTTGTAGCACAACCATATGATAAAGGTGCATTTTCATCTATCTCGTCTAGGGTTTTACTAGTGCAAGATGTACGTGCATACATACACTACAAAATAGGTGAAATCAAAGACTTTGATCTTATGTCCACATATAAATCATTATGCATAGATGGGAAGTTGAAGGAAGATCACAAACACTTAGAGGTTAAAGTGTTAACCATGCCCTAAATTTCCCAAAGGTCTTTCACAATGAATGGATCTGCATTGTGCTTAGCAAAGTACACGATGGAAATCTCTGGCTGGATGAACCCAAGAAGATAACCAAATATGTAATTCACATAGTAACAGGATATCCTATATCTAAAAAAACCAAAGCCCTAAGGAACCTACCAAGAACTGAGTTAGAAAGCTAACATTAGCCGAGTGGGATGATAGAGGTTTGAATATTAACTACATCAGTGATCCTGATCTAAGGTTTGGTGCTTATGTCATTGGGTATAAGATATTATAGTCCAGCAGACCGAACAATGTACCATGCAGAGTTGTTGACATAGCTTACAAAATTGTTAAGAAATGTCTACAACTTGTTCTTTCCGAGCTATTGTAGAAGAAACTAGAAGAAAATATGAGAACCATTATATCAACAAAGACAAATACATGTAAGTTTGGTTCATTACTAATTTGCATATTCTTCTACCTTCATAATTTATTTCCCTCAATCGGTAAAGTAAAGTGGAAATCAAACAGACAAGTTACAGTACAAATCGATGAGATGATTACAAGTCTAGGGAATAAATTTGAATCGGTTATGAATGACCAAGTTCAAAGCTAGGATGGAAAAGAGATCCAGAATTCCTATACAATTAGTTGAACAATACAAAGATGATATATGTTTTGTAGTAGACACACATACAACTTTAATCAAAGTAGCAAATCCGAGGAAAGAATGGCTACCTCTGATGGACTATGAATTAGATATTGATGTTTCTTCAGAGGCTATCAAGAAACTATTGAATGAGCCTATTGACAAATCTGCCATCAAATTTGGCACCTATGAAGAAGAAAAGACCCGAATACAAATTACTCTATAAGTTCAATAGATGGGTCAAAAAAGGACCAAAATTGTCAAAACTTTGAACAGAAAAATTGCAATAACAGATGAAGAATTGGATAAATCTAAAGATGAAACTAAGGTGCAGACCTCAGTCAGTCAAGAAGCGTAACTGAAACATGATACAGATGCCACCAACTCTGATGAAGAACTAGTTAAGGCACCTAAGGCAAAAAGGAGCAAAAACATAAAGATTGAATCTCCATCAAAGACCAGCTCACAATCGGTGACTAAGGATTCACCACCTTTGAAGAAAGGTGTAGCAAAAATAACAAGACCCTCGCTAAAGTTTACATATTAAACAAGGAAGCAAAAGGGTATTATTGCGCCAAGACAAAATAGGATATATGTACGGAACAAAGATGACAAGGATGATTCTAACAAAAATCCAGATCAATTCAAGGTTGTAAAAAACAAGACATCACAGACTATTGATGAGATTGTAGAGGCAATCAAGACAACCGAAAAGTTGGGACATCCAAAGATACCAACATATTTTGATCTGACTACCGAGCACAAGGATAAACTCAAAGAAGCAATCATAGGTATGATGATCAACTTCAAACAAGTTCCAGTTGAGTTTCCTTTATCATAGGTATGATAAAGTATCATCAAGATGGTCATATGCACTCCAAACCAAGAAACATATGAGAGAAGTACCTCTCACACTTATTAAAGCAGAGTGCACAATTGAGGAACTACATGATATAATGAGAAAGTATGCCAATAAATTTCCAAAGAAGGCAAGAACACTGAATATTTTTCAAGGAAATATGAAAGAAGTGGATATTGAGATAACCAAAATTTGGAATGAACTGTTGAATCCACCCGAGGACATCCAGGATACCGAGGAAGTAAATGATGTTGCATCTACTAGACCAAGTACATAACCCATAACAATTGATGATGCAGAAATAGATGATGTATTAGATGGTATTCCTAAACTCTTGACTAATTTAGGTCACCCAGAGATCACAATACTTGATGTAACTGAAGGTGATCCAGATGATAAGGCCAAGGAAGATGAGTCAATCAGTGCAACCGAGACTATAAATGAGAAAGACACATCACAGGCTGTCTGAGAAGATGTACCTATTCAGTTACCTATTTTGGTCAAAGCAATCAAAATTGAGACTGAAGCACAGCGTAAGCCACCTGAATAGCTAATAGATAGAAATGAGGACAAGGGTGAAGATCATGGTAAAGAGACTGAGCATAGTGGTGGAACAACACAAGGTGATGAACCTAAAGATACCACTGATGCTGCAGAAGAAAAAAGTGAAGGTAACATAGAGACTCCTAAAAAAATAGCAGATACATCTACTACATACACAAGGTCAATTACCGAGGCACCTCACCAATTTATCACACCGAGTACCGAGCAAGCAAAGCCAAAAAATGAGCAAAAGGATCAGTTAACATTAACTCTATCTCCTTCATCGAGTGTTCCCAGCAAGAAAAAGAAGAAGAAGAAAGGAACCAAGGACGCAATTACTTAGGATGAAATCATAGAGATTCCTTACTAGGATCCAAGGACACTTGATCTGGAAACATTGAATAAATATGGTGAACTTTGCACCAGAAAAGTAGCACAGGACAAGCTAAGATGAGAAGCAAAGAGTGCACAAGTACTAGAAAAAGAAAAAGAGATTTTAATGCAAGTTGTGCCCGATATAAACATTGATAAATGAGCCCCCATACTCGACCAACTTAAACTACTCATCGAGACGATTGTCAATCCTGACACTGATACCGAGAAAAAATTGGAAGAAAGAGTAGAAAAGAAGATCCAATATAAAGTTACTGAGAAAAGTAGCCAGGCAATGGTAGTACATAAGGTAACTCTTTTTGAATTTGGAAGTGATTTATAAACTGTTATATCTGAATCCATTACAATTCTACAATAGTTATGCACACTAGATCACTTCACTACCAAGATTAGTGAAAATATAAAGCAAATAGATCAAGATCTTAAGGATAGTGCACAAAGTCTATCAACCAAGAAACATGCATTACAAATGCATTACAACAAGGTACTTCAACACTAGCAGTTGAGACAAGACTTGAAGAGAGAAGAAGAGACAATCATAGAGCAAGTAACCGAGCTTTAGGCAACGTTACTACCGCATTTGGTCATGATGCAAAAACATGTGACATTGACAAAGAATCTCATTTCCACCCCAGAGTTGCCAGTCATAGAAAACATATATGATATGCATGCTCAGATAAATTTAGAGCTACTCACCCTCAAGAATTTAAAGGAGGAATAGGAGAAATTACTGGAAACACTCAAGAATGCCCATCCTAATATTTTTGACAAACTGTAATTTATACTCCCTTTGTCATTATTTTCAAAAAAGGGGGAAATATATGTATGTATGTATATTCAAGGGGGATACTATAATGAGATTGAGTTCCTATACATATATCAAATATATACAAAGGGTGAGAGCATGTACAAAGGGGTGAGTCACTATGTATAGTATTATGTATAGTAATAAGTATTTTATACTAATGCTAAAGGGGGAGAATGTTACTCCAATTGCACTTTGAAGTTGTCATTACTTATTAAGTAGACATAATGAACAGTCGGTAACAGAGTCACAAACAAGACAGTCAGTATAATCACCAAAGTACATAGTTAACCATTACGCCCAAAGTTAACCGAGTATAGTGTTTACCAAGTAGACAGACTATACCGAGTAGTGAACAACACCGAGCTACACAGCATAACCGAATACCAGTATAACTAAGATACACAGACAACACCGAGCACCGAGAGACAACAATAATCAAGTGGAACAAAGACCACCTAAAAGTTTGTTATGACACATCATTCTATGTAACAAATTTTTAGCCGACCTAAATAACGATTTACATGATCGAGGAGGACAATAATTATGGATTTACATCATTAATTATTTATGTCTCCTATGTGTAGATTGATGAAATTATTTTTTCATTAGTACACTTAGTGAAAAACATTGACAGAGATCACCGGCAAACTAAAGGATTACCGGCAAACAGCGAGCATACCCGATGTCACACAAAGGTCACAAGAAAAATGCTAAGTATAGAATCGACAAGCATCACCGGCAACCACAAGCATCATCGGTGACACAATTTTCAGAACTAACCTGACAGGAACAGAAAAGGCATACCTGATGACAAGTTCAAGAAAGGAACATCGACGACCAAGAAAACTGACCGTCAGAACCGACAGTCAGTTAAAGAACCCGCAAATTGTGGATCTGATTTTTACACGATGGATAAAGCAATGTAATTCTATTTATAGAGTTTTTATTTGTTTTAAATCATAACTTGAGGGTCAAGCAAGCTTTATGTAAATGTTTTAATGCATCCTAACGGATCTAAAACATATCTAACTAAAGATCAAGGTCAAGTTGTAAACCTTGGATCTAGAGTTAACTTGCGATGCATGATTTAAGAATTGAGCCTAATTTAGTATAAATAGATGTTCAAACTCAATTGTGAGTACATGAATTCATTATTGTTGATAGCCGCTAAGAGAATCTAAGGAGAAGAAGGCAGAATTCATGCAAAGGTCAGAAACAGAATACATCAGTTATCAAGAACACACAGATGCTACCGATAAGCAGATAAAGGTATTATTCAATCATGGAAGGATGATTACTAATATGTATGAAGCTT
>MU225176.1:1238914-1251149 GCA_018584345.1 Thuja plicata | reverse complement strand
GATTTATTGAAGATCTTTGCCTTCTTATTTTCAAATGCTACTTTGTGACCTGAATTATTCAACTGAGAAACACTCAATAGATTATAATTCAATCCATTTACCCAATAATAATTTTCACATTTTATCTATTTATTCAACATTATTGTTCCTCTACCTTCAACTAGACAAGGTGTGTCATTACCCATTCTTATTGAACCACCTTTATAGTATTCAAAAGTATCAAAAAAATTCTTATCACCGGTCATATGGTGAGTGCAGCCACTATCTATGATCCAAATATCATTTTTGCTAACTTTAGATATGAGAGTTGTTTATACATACCTTTCTTCATCATCATCTAAATCATCCTTAAAAGCCACAAACACCATCTCGATGTCTTCATCAGATTCGGTGTCAGTATCATCATCTTTGCATTTTGCTAGGTAACTGGCCTTCTTTCCTTTGTCCTTATAGTCTCAGGTATTTCTTCTTTCTAATTGTCGGTAGCTTCTGTAATCACCTCTGTCAGACTTCTTTTCAAA
The DNA here is from genome assembly GCA_018584345.1 of Thuja plicata. Lineage (NCBI taxonomy): Eukaryota > Viridiplantae > Streptophyta > Pinopsida > Cupressales > Cupressaceae > Thuja > Thuja plicata. Next base: position 1,250,628 of record MU225176.1, on the reverse strand, counting down.
TGATCTGTCATTACTTTTGTCATCTTTTCTTCTATTAGTACATCTTGCAGCAAAGTGTCCAATCTCTTTGCAATTAAAAAAAACAAGTGGTAATTTACTTTTGTATTTACCTTTGCCTCTTTTCATTCTTCTGGCCACAAGTGCTTCAATTTCATCAAGATCATCTTCTTCACTTTCACTATAACTATCTTTTCTCATAGTGTTTTTATGACTTGATTTACTTATTCTCATAGAAGTTTTGAATGCAGACTCTATATTTGTAAGACACTATTATCAAAGTTATTCATCTCAAATGAAATCAGTCTTCCAATCAAACTGTCTAGATTAACATTTCTATTTGCTACTGCTCTCATTTCTTGAATGGAAGATACTCTAATAGCATAAGTAGGCAGTAAGGTTCTTAGAATTTTACTTACCACTATATCTTCTTTGAGTATACCTCCAACTCCTTGAATAGCATTGAATACCTCTTTGATTCTTGTGTTGTACTGAGTGATGTTTTCACCTTCTTTCATTTTGAGATCATCAAACTTTCCTCTAAGGCTTTCTGCCTTGGCTCTCAAAACATTTTTGTCACCACCATGTACAAGCATCAATTTGTCCCACATCTGCTTTGCAGTTTTGCAGGTTTTGACATCTTCAAATTCAGCATCAGAGAGTGAGGAAGCAAGTTCTATCATCATGTCATTGTGTTCATGCTTCTCTCTTATTTGTTCAACTATTGGTCTGATCATCTTGTGATCTTTAGCTTAGGTCTTGAAACCTTCCTTCTATGCACACAAACTCTGATACCAATTGTTAGTAATAACTAAGAGGGGGGGTGAATCAGTGGCCTCAAAAATTAATCCTTAAATCAACCCTTCAAACTTATAACCACAAATTATGTCTCAAGTTATCTTCTGTCCTACAATATTTATGCCATGAAATACTTATATCAATTTAATACTTGTCAGATTGCTTTGTTAAACCTTCTTTTGTATGTTTACCGATAAGCAGTCACCTATTTACCGAAATACAATAAATATGCAGAGTATAACAATAAATCCAGAAATGTATATGTGAAATGTAAAAAATTAAAGTGATAAACCATAAACAAATAACACAAGGATTTTAATGTGGAAACCTTGTTAAGGGAAAAACCACTGGGACCGGTACCCCAAATTTTCACTCTTTTGAAGTGAGCCTTGTTAAAAGCCAACCCTGTCAAAGGTTACAAACAAACTGTTAGGTGTGACCTTGTTAGAGGATTTAGAAATAGTTTTTCAAATAGTATCTGACATCTAATGCTACCATCCTTGATCAAACGCTCACTTGGTCTGTCAATAGGTATTGGGCATATCCAATGCTACTTTTGTGATCAAAATTTTTGATGTTCCTTGGGATGTATCTCAATTGAAAAAGACTTTTAAGCCCTGCTCAGTTAAGAGGATTATATGCTTCAATGGTTAAACTGAAACACTAATGATATGTTCATGCATACAACTCAATTGCAGATTTTCAGATCTATTGTAGGTCCATTACTTCATTGACCAATATAATCAAATATATACCTTTTCTCCACACTTGTTCTCCTCTATGATGCTTGTCTCATTGTTTTTCGGTGTCTGCAGAATCTAGCTCTTCCTTTAGCTTGTTGATCAGGACTTAAATGAAGACTTTTTTCTCCTTCAAATTTCCTTTAGCATCTTTCCTCTTCCCTTGTTCACCCTACACACGCAATTCATAATGAATTGAGTTTGTCTCTTATAGACATGATTTCCTCTTTTCTTGGCTTTCTTGATCTTGGCGTGTTCAACCATCTTTTCCAATAGATTTAAAGCAAATCTCCAGTCTGATCTCGTAGAGAGCTTCTTGCCAACTGGAGCTTTAAATCAATTACTTATCTCCATATTTATCTGTATGATTAAAACAATGATAAGTATATGCTAACTCTATATTTAGCTTCTTGAGAACTAAGCATTTTGTCATTTTCTAAACTCTCTGTTCTGTCGGTCAACACTTTAGTTATTCATCAGTGATAACTGACTTTTCTACCAGTGTGACTTCAGTTGTCATTGAGATCTCCATCCTTGTGTTTTCCGTCGGCAACACTGAAATTCTTTCTGTCGGGTTACTCTGTGTTTTGCTCATCGGGTAGCATTGTAACTCTGCTCGTCAGTAATGTTGTGCATTTCTTCATCACGCAACATTGTGACTTTGTTCTTTTACTCTGACCATTGGGTGCACTCCGTCGGTGTATGTAGTCACTTAGTGAATACTTGACTTGTATGCATTACTGATAGCATAGTCTTGATTCATGAGTTCTTTGAAGTCTATGGCAGTATATCCATGATTATACAGATTATATCAAGTTGACATCAATGACAATACAATACATTAATTGATTTAATGTCTTGCAAGAACATCAACTTGACATCTTCAAACATTCAATCAGTTACATTTCATCACACCTATACCAGGGATAGGCCACCAATGACATCCTGTACCTAGGAAACTGAGCCCAAATTTGGACTAGATACCAAAGGAATAAGATATGTGCAATATTTTCGATTGCAACTCAATCTGAGGTTGAGGCAAATAACAAAGGCCAAAAATAAGGCTATAGAGCCTAGGTGATAAAATGAATTATGGGATTGGATGAAAAAGAGAGAGGTAAACATAGAAACTGATGAACTATAACTTATTGAATGTTTGAAGATGATAAGTTGATGATCACTGAGCTAAAAAAGTGAATGCAAGACATTAAATCAGTTAATGTATTGTATTTTCATTTATGTCAACTTGATATGGTTTGATTGCTCATACACATATTGTCATAACCTTGAAGATTTGAAGAGACAAAGTCTATGTGGTCGGTAAAACATAAAAGGTTTGTATACACCGAGTGACAATGAACACCGAGTAGTTCACAGTGTATACCGAGCACAGAAGTAACTAAGCAAGTTTTACTGAGCTTGAGTTAATGACCAAGCATAACTGAAGTTAATGACCGAGCATAAGTTGAGTTAAAGAATGACAAAATTGCTTAGTTGGCAGAGCTAAAATTTAGGGATTGACTGATTGATTATTTTATTATCAAAGATCAGTTAAGCTAAAGCAAGGAAGGATATTAAAAGCACATTTTATTCACAGTTATCAAGGAGATATTTACGTAATAAAACTAAAGGAGAGCTTTATGGGATAAATAAAATCACGGCGAGTTTTACGGATCAAGGAGAGATCTACGACAAAAAAAAAGGAGATTGAGAGGTTAATCATGTCTATATAAAGAGACAAGGAATTCATTATCAAAGAGAGTAATGTTGAGTATATTTTGTGTGAAGATAGAACTCTTCATGCAGATCTGATCATACAGGTTGAAGAACAAAGCCAAGAAATTCTGCAAACACCGAGCAATAGAAGACAGAGAATTCACCGAGCAGAATTAAGAAAGAAAGCAAAGGAACTAAAGTATATATTGATCAGAGAGGTATTAGTGGGCTAACAATAGATCTGAATATTTGAAAATCAAAGCTGTATTTTGAACAGATCATTTACTGTATTAGTTTAACCATTGATTCAGAAAATATCTTAACCAAGTGGGATTTAACAATCCTTATTGTATTGTGAAACTCAAGAGTATCAAAAGGTTTTCTTGTTGACAACATACTGAGTGCTAGGTCAAAAGACAAACTATTGGTTTTAAATCCTCTAACAAGGTCACAATTAACAGTGTGTATTGTAACCTTTAACAGGGTTGGCTCTTCATCGAGCTCACTTCAGAAGAGTGAAAATATTTTGGGTTACCGGTCCCAAGTGGTTTTTCCCATATTGGGTTTCCATGTTAAAATCTATGTGTCAAATGTGTATATGTTTCATTGCATTGATATTTTGTTTTACACATTATTGAAACTCGATTGGTCGGTTAACACTAAGTTTATTTGCTGCTACTCAGTAAAGTCCAGAAAAGATAAACAATATAACTTATCGAGAATTTTATGTTTGTTATGATTATTTATGGCATACATCTTGATGAAATTAGGAATGTAAGATAACTAAAGGTATTATATTTGAGAGATAATTTTTTGGTTGGATCTTTTGGAATAATTGTTAAGGCCACTGATTCACCCCCCCCCTCTCTCAGTTATTCTAACAAGAAACAAGGGCCGGTCTTGAGTTTGAGCAAGATAAAAAGGAATCGAGGACTCATATTTCAATTTAGGTATCCATTAAGTGCTATATGAGATCCTACCATAGAAAACACACAAAAGTAGACACAAAATAATCCTAAAATTGAACACAAGCTAGGTGCTTACAATTTAGAACTATACATTTTGCCCCCACTTTAGCGTGGAATGAGACAATCTCATGCTCAGAATAAAGGAAGAAAGAGAGAAAAAGAGAGAATATCGTAGGTGAATTGCAAAGAGATAAGACGTCATTGAGTTTAAGGATGTAAGCCCCCAAACAAATGATATTAACTCGAACATCTATGCAAAAGGACACGAAAAAAAAAGCAAAACAAAAGGAAAAATAAAGACAAAGAACACAAACACAAAGAGGGGTTAGTACCAAAAATCCAAATCAACTAGTGAAAGAGACCTCGATAAAAAAATATACCATCCACTAATATCATGTTTAGAAAGCTATTGCAAGAGCACAAGTGCCTACATAGAAAGGGTAAGAGCATCACAAAAGATGATACAAAACTCCATGATCTAACCCATTAGCATAACTATGAGAGCATAGAAAATGGAGAGAGAGAGAGAGAGAGAGAGAGAGAGAGAGAGAGAGAGAGATTTATGTTATGCTAGGTGATACATGGGAGAAGAAAAGGATAAGAAGAGTAGAAAGAATAGAAATCTACGTTATGCTAGTTCCACTCATCCCAAAGAAGGAAGGAGAATTGATGGTCTAGCAAGCTGAATTATGCTAGTCAATTCTACCTTGAAAATTTACAAATGGGGGAGGCTTGAAAATTTTTTGCACAAAGGGACAGCTTAGGGATCAGTCCTATGGAAATCATTGTCAGTATGTGGATCCATAAAAATGATCAGGCCTAAGGAAAGCATTATCCCCTTAGGGATCCAAAACAAAAAGCGATCATTCCTAAGGAAAGCATTGTCTCCTTAGGGATCAATAAACAAAAAGGTTCATAATATACAAGGGATGCCGCATGTATGCCCCCCTCCTTAAGATGAAAATATAGGTGGAATAATAAGGAAATAGAATAAGGATACCTACTTCCGACAACAAGAAGATATCCTTAAAACAACAATGTATGCCATAAACCTAGCAAAGAGTGAAAAATCTTGTTAGCTAAGAAAATAGATAATAATGAAAGGATATTCCGCATGTGGGAAGAGAACCTTGGAAGGAAGATATCTTAGTTCCAAGGTGTCTACCTTAAAAATGAGTTCTTGAACAAAGATAACATCTCCAAGAGGATGGGAAGATAATAAGAATGTGCCCTTTTAGCCCCATATTGCTAGGTGAAAAAAGGATTCTTGATGAAGAATGACATACTCTAAGATGCAAAGTAAGAGAATTTGTTTATAATGAACATAGGTTTACAAATAAAGAAGAGGTTGTGATCAAAGATACACACCTGTTGTATAAGAAAGAATCCCAAATTGAAATAATCAATTCTTTATAAGGAAAGAATGTCAGATGATAAACAAATACTATCATACTAAGGAAAGTATATCCTTAGATAAGGGAGAAGGTAAGTGAATTCGTAAACCTCGCCCCCCAATTGTGAAGGACAAGAACAAATATAATACATATTATACAACCCTATTGATATTTTCCTCATAATAGACCTTCACTTTGAAGCAAAAAATAAGTTACAAAGTATGATACAAGTCTCAAGAGAAGATCCTAATGTAAGGCAAACATATTTATGTAAGAAATGACATCACATGAAAGAAACAAATAAACAAAAGAGAAAGAAATAAGTGATGAGAGGATCACTACAAAAGAAAAAATTACTTTGCAAAAGAAATCCATATGTAAAAGGAATGTACCATCATAAAATAATATAAATCCATAGAAAGGTGGGAAGAATGATACTATGCCAATTTAGTGGACAATTCCAATATACAAGATATATCATTCCAAGCAAGGAAGAGATTTGTAAAGAAGGGTATCCATTATTTTAAGGAGGATGATTCTAAAAATAGAAGTCCATGTATGGAAGGACATCAAAGAATAAAGAATATGACCACCAAAGAGATAATAGATCCTTCGGGAAGAAACTAGAAATGAGTTTTTTGTTTTTAAAGACCTTGCCTCCCAAGTTAAGGGACAAGGAGAACTTCCTATTATTATGCTCATTATGCCCATTATGTAAAGCAAAGACCTTCCAATAATCTAAGCTACCAAATTTACATAATGAAGAGCAACATAATAGGAAAGAGATATGTGGAGGTATGTTTTAGATATCAAGGAAATTTAAAAAATCTATTTTTAAACAAAGAAGAGATCTATCAACCAAATCCTCCACAGTTTTCTAAATTCTAAACAATAAGCAAGAGAGTGTTTGTTACTATGATGAAAGAAACATATAAATTCGTCATTTATACATCTTTTTTTTTTGGAAAATTTTTATAAGGGAATCAGATTCGTGAATCATATCTAATTCTCCAAAAGATTATTTTAGCCAAAGTCAAATGGTCATCAAAAAGTGGGACAACATATGGTGCTGGTAAAAGAATGTCAAGGCGAGGTTTTGGCTGAGAGGGAGAAGGAAAAGTAGTATCGTGTGAAGTAAAACCTAGACCACACTTAGTAATTTGTATAGGAGGATCAATAGGCACTTTAATACCTTGTTCATAAATACCAAGTCCTAACCCATTGTAGCCTTGTTGAGTAGTGATATCGTACCCCACATTGTAATTAGATTTTAATGCAGAGGATGAAGGAGTTTTATTTTGAGCTTTATGGAAATGTGTGGTATAAGGAGGAATAAGAGGAGGGGTATTCTCTTTAGGAGGTGCTCCATCACTATTCTTATCATATTTAGGTGGTGAAGAAGTAGAAGGATTATCATGATCTTCTTGTCTACTTAATATTCTTGGAGAAACATCATCAAGAAAGTGTTGGACATCGGGATTATGAATAATGCTTTGATAAAAGGAGGATTGCTTAAGGTCATCTAAGGATTTGCGTAAGCTTGCTTATCTAAGATTATCCATTAAAGTAGGTTGAGGAAGAGGGGAGCTAGGTCTTTCTATGATGATATCATTAGGAGCTAGATCTCTACCATCATGATTTCTAGTCCTTAGAGGAGTAGGATTAAGAGGATTAATGTCAGGTTCATTGACAAAGACCCTTATATAATCCACATATTCCATGTATTTTGTTAAAATTTTAACGATGAAAACACATGAAACATTGATAAGACATATGAAACAAGCCTTATAAGGGAGAAAGATATGATATAACCTCGTAATTTCACATGAAAGAATACCATGAAGGAATACAAACATTATAACTTGCAAGAAATAATTATTCACTTCTTGTGATTGATAAAAAGAAGTGAGAAGAAAGGTAATTGTATATGTTATGACACACCAATCTGACTTAGTCAACACCATTATTAATGAAATTTAGCAACACAAACTAAGATCCAACACCAAAATTAGAGGTATGTAAGACACGTTAGGTTCACCAAAATGTATAATTGTGAAAAGGGAAGCAATGCAAAAGATAGGGAAAATTACCTCTCTTTTCGGTCAATTACACATTCGAAAGGTCTATAGTAAGGGGTTTTATTGATACTAGTTAAATCCAAATCAATTTTTCTAAAAATGTATGCAACATAATCAAAGGGTCTAGCACTGTGGCACTGAATGTGCGCTGCAATTGCCATAGGCTCAATTGACATGAAATTTGGGGCCTCAATACTTGTTACTTGTCCAGCTGTGTAGTAGGGATACTTCAAATATGCCTCAAAAAATCAACATGAAAGTCCATCTTCATCCAGTCATGGAACTAATTTTCCTTCCTTCTTGGTTCTTTGCAAGGGTAATCTCCACCCTTTATATGTGGTATTCATCGTCCAATATGCGTTCCTCAATTCTTCAAACACAATTAGGTAATCACACTTATCATCTAAATAAAAGAATGTAGTTTTTAAAACATGTATGAATGGTTCACCCTACAAGTTGCAAATGACTTTTTATTTTGGGTTACAATGCTTTTCTAGAATCTTAATGAGATCAACATTTACAAACATTTTGCAACACTAACTTCCCTAGGTTAAGTACCCATCATTTACATATTGGTTCATGCCTAAATCTCCGATTATAAGGGAAAATAAACAATTCATAAGCCTAAATCCTTGTCCATATGTCTCTGATATCTTTATGTACTCTGCCTTTGATTCTCTCTACATCTGGTTTCAATGATGCAATCCTTTTAGATTTTGGGCCAGACCCTAGGAATCGGTTCAGTAAATATTGGTGCAATTTCCTCTCGTCTCTCTCACCCTATTCTTCATTGGTTTTCTATTTTTCATTTTTTTGCTTACTGGTTTCCTCATTTTGCCTCTTTGCCTTTGGTTTAGTAGGGTTATCCATCTTATAGGATTTCTTATACAAGAATTCAAACCCTAATTACAAAATCAACCTTGTGAACAATCTTGTAATTTCAAAAAGGTTTATATCTTACTTAAATTGCACCTTAATTCGGTAAATTCCCTAACCTTTTCTCTCTTCTCAACCCCGTTCACTCTACAACCTTCATTTTTTAACCAAATCATGTTGATCACAATCAATTTGATCAATTTTTGTTCATATACCAGTTTGTGTGTCCATTAATGTCTACCATTGTTCATCAATGCTAAGGCTTTTTTGAATTTTGAAATGTCAGAGCGACAAGCTTTCTTTTAATCAGTGAGACTTATGAAATCTCATTGCGATTTATAGGTTTCATTTGGTGCTAATTAAGTTTATCCATTGATCATTGAGACTATTAAAATGTCTCTTCGATCTGTAACACCTATTGAAATCCATAGGAAAACATCTTACCAATCTATCTAATACTACATACCACAATTTTATTTTACTTAAGGCTTTTAGATTTTCGGGGTGAATGTCAAGATGTCTCTCCAACATTATTTAGCCATTGGGAGAACATAGTCATCCTATTCTAAATCAGAACACTTCAACAGAGCATGCAATTGGTTGCACCACTTGTATTTCACCAAGAAATATCCTCGGTTACACCCATATCAACACAACTCCTATGATCGTTGAGAGTATAGAGCACTCATCCGGAGAGACCATTATTCCAATGTTTGTGTGTTTTGGAGTGACTCTTCCTAAAATACTTTTGTATCAACATAGCTACCATGTTCAGAGGGATGTGTATTTATCGTTCCAAAAGTATAGCTCTCTACAATATCAAGAAGACATGTCAATCTTCTTCCTGAAATCCTTTCTACCAATTTTAAGATCATTGGAGAGAAAAACTAGTTCTCTCTGAAACGAACTTCTTTTGGGGTAACATGTTATGTCGGAAGAGGTTAAAAAGTTTAACCTGATGTCACCTGCTTCTTCGATATCGATATACCATATTGTATCTCACTCTGATATCATTATGTACTCCTTCGCTCGTGATAAACATATCGGAGAAACGAATTGCATGTCTACCTGAAATAATACTTAGTTTATCTTGATCGGCTAAGGTTAACCTAACAGATGAGGTTTTCTCGTGGCATCCTATATCCTTTCTTCTCATCTTATCGGGAAGACAATCTCCTTATTCTCTGATATCAGTGTGATCAGGTTGTTTGCTATAATTTTGTGTTCTCACCACGATCAATATACTTAATCCGGTGGATTCTTCTTTCGGGGAGACATCACTAGTGTCTTGCTAATACATGGACTGTCACCTATAAAGTATATCCTCCCTCATCAGAGAAACATTTCCGAGGTCTCTCGGATACAAAACCTTCTTCTAGACAATTTTTTCTATTGACGGGCATTATTTATGATAAAAACCTATTAGTTCTAAGTTGTTCTAAGAGAAAAAAATGGAGACTATTTGGATAGTAATGGAGGATAGAAAAGAAAAATTCTGTAGCTTCAACTTTTATAAAGATCTCTCCCTAATTGATCAAATACAAAAGCTTTGTGATGACCTGTGGAAAGTGACTACGGGAGGATTTTCTATGTTTCCTCTATTCTAGGATATACTATATTTTACAAAAAAATTATGTTTCCAACATGGAGAAACATAATAGACAAAGGGGGAGCTAAGTCACTACATTTTGAATGAAAAAATCATGAGATATTTGGGTGCCAACAAGAAGTTGAGTCCACTTTTTGGCTAAAAAGTGGAACTGTTTTTCCTGTTTTTTCAAATTCGTCCTATTTGACCTAAAGATTTGAGGCACTTAGACATGAAATATTCCAAAAAGTCATTGATATAAAATTTTAGGATTCAAAGTTTACTTTCCAAATATGTTATTTTTTAAAATACCTAGATGATAAATTTCAAATTTCAATAGGGATTACTAAACCCTCATTTTAAAAGTCACTCATTTAGGACTATACCATGCGTGTGTACGGCAAGCGAAATCAGACTCAAATGAAACTATTTATCTAAACCATTTTGGGAAATGGTAAGTAACACATTTAAGATTGATGCGAATATTTTTCCATATTTTTATGTTAAATATATTTTTTTTAATTAATTATATATTGGGCTCAATTGTTGTTTATAAAACCTCGTGTGTACGGCAAGCATAATTTGCCCTAAACATATGAATTTTTTTTTTAAAAAAAAATTTAAGTGTGTATAATTATGTGTAGTTTGATGTCATATAATTTATTTTTCAATAAACTTTAAAATAAAAAAGTTATTAAAATTACAAAAAAACTTGTATTATCTTTTCTATAGACCTGTTTTAGTATAAAATGATTGAAAAATATAAATATTAATCAAATTTAATAAAAAATTACATATTATGAATCTTCATTGTCTTATCTATACTGGGTTTTTTTTTCGTAAAAAAATTCTTCAGAAAACCTAATCCAATTTGAGGCCAAAGTGAGTTTTGTGTCTGCATATGGACATGGCCTTCAACATTGAGGTCAAACCAGATCCAAAGCCAAGGGTCGGTTGACCAAGCCTTTCCCAAAGCTAAACCCGAACCACTATTGGCGGGGAAAATTTAAATTTTAGAACACGGGGTCACGTTATAACATGGGGTGACGTTATGAAACGGGGTGACGTTTCATTTTTGAAACGTCACCCCGTTCCATAACGTCACCATGTCTCATATTTGACCATTTTTTTTAAATCTGCTATGTTTTTTTACTGCATCAGCAATCTTGTACTCAAAGTACGGTCGACAGCGATCGAATGTGCAGGTTTTGGACAATTGTTGCATTGTTTATTGACTATTATATTCTCCATTTGAAGGCATCAATCATTGGGAGCACATAAAACAATTTTTTGCAAGTTTAAACTATTGATGACACTCTTGTGATTTATTTCAATTATTAATCATGGGATGTAAGCAACATCAAAAGAAGAAACAAAGGAGGGTTATGACTGATGAGGAAATTCAATTGGAGAAAGAGAAAGGCTAAACGTCAAAGAGATAGAAGAATGAGGATGCGCGAAATGAATAGCAATGAAGCTTCTGGATCCACAACAATTGAAGAGTCAAACATTAAAGATACCATGGGAGATACAATGGATGCAGAAGATGCAAATATGAA
>MU225176.1:1180227-1190506 GCA_018584345.1 Thuja plicata | reverse complement strand
TTATCCTTCAAGTTACAAGGCTTTTTATAGCAAATAAGAAACACTTCAACCTTCTCTCTCAAGTATGGCAAGGAACTTGAAAGAAATCTAATTGAAAGCAATATATCATGAACTGTAAACTGAAATATTTTAAGTAATTGAATGAATGTTTAGTAAATGTGTATGTAATTTGAAATGAATAAATAGATAAGATATCTTAAAACTATAAACAATGAACTGAATAACTATAATCCAAATAATGATTAGACCAGTGTCTTGTTCTACCATGGGCAATAGAGTCAAGATCATTCCAATCTGATGTTCAACCTCAGAGACAGTTTTACAAGAAAACTTATCACTTCAAAAGTGTTATGGAATGTACATGCAACCTAAAACAAATTCAAAGATATTTCAAAAGGGTAATACTTCTCAGATGACAGACCAATTGACTAAGGCCTCAATCAACAGAATTTAACCATGCAAAATGAGAAAACCAATTGAAAATATAGACTATGAATCAAATAAAAAAGCATGCACATCAAATTATCACTTTGAAGAAGTTCTATTGGTTTATCCAAGGGACTAATTGTAAAATGATTAATGAAACAATTGCATATATGAAGAAAAAAGACTTATCTTAATTGATTTTAAAGAGATAGTACATCTAGATCCATGTTATAGTTGTTGATCCAAAACTATCCAAATATGTGAAATTATATTATTATTGTATTCTCTTTACATTTTACATTATGTATATATATGTGTTTGAATGACTTTCACACCTTTTTAGGGTGAAAAGACACAACTCTTATTAGAAATTATTTTGAAAAAAATAATAAACTAACTAAAAAATAACTACCAAAATTTCGGATTTGGCTTTGGTCGAAAATCCAAAACACCTCGTGAAAAGCTAATATTTCTGTTGGTAATAGGAAATTTGATTTTCCAAACTAGATCATTTTTAGATTTTTAAAATTCGACCATCTTTATCCTCTATCGAAATCATCTTTGTAGCAGGTCTAAATTCCATCATTTTTTTAAAGCTTCGATTAGTTAATTCTATTTATTTGTGTCATAAAGCTTCCTTCCTTTAATTTTTTTTTTATGGAGAAACATGCTTCTTGATAATTTACTGATTTCAACATTTAAGATGTTTCATGTGGATTTCAACTGGAGTTTTACCATATAGGATGCCTCTTGTACCATGACTCATTTCTCAAAAGTATAGTGAATCCCTCATTAGACAGTAAGAGTAAAACTGAATATATATATAAGAGATGTCATAAAGAAAGCTACAATATACTGGAATCGTATAAAAGGCTACTTTATTTTAACTGGCCTGGAATTAAGGTTTGGCAAGGATAAATATGAAGTCAAATACAAATGTCAAATACCGACCATGCCTACTGTTAAAGCATTTAGAACTTCTCTTGCAGCTGTACTCTACCCACTTAAAATATAACAATGCTCCCATGGGAAGCAAAATTTTATAATGTTGCAGTAATAGTACACTTCATCTTTCAAACCCCAAAGATTGAAATGCAGAAAGAGATGATGTTCTAGGGTCATTTGCTAAACAATGCTCAAATCTATTACCAGTCTTAGAAGTTCGGGATGGAGATTGAAGTCTCAACCTTTTTGGTTCTTCAGCGTTGCATTTTTCTGTACCATACTTCCATTTTGCTGAGACAGCAAAATTTTGGCACAAATTATCTTTTGAACATTTAAATTTGTTTTCTGAGACACCAAAACAACGAAGAGATTGAGGCAAGCACTCTTCCCTCTTTGCGATACTTTCCCTAAAATCTAACATATCTTTGGGCTGCGATTCTTCAGAAACAATGGAATTGGATGATGACTGACAAAAGAGTTTAAAGGAGCTTGCACTTGTCCACGCGGAAAGTTTATCAGTATCTGCAATGTGAGAATTAGATAAAAAAGATAACCCCTGGACAATTCTTCTATCCGTAAGTCCTTGATTTATGGGGGACTGATTTGGGAAAATGGAATTGTTACCATAAATTGCATCTATTTCAGGAGGGCATCTTGAAGGTTTGTTTTCAACAATTCTCTTTGTTTCAGAAGGGCATGACAATAATTCTATGCAAGATGATGAACTAGAAACTTCACGAGCCTCATCTATATTCAAACTGCCATATGCAAGGTATTTTGGGTCTACTGATACTGTTTCGGTCAAATCCACTGTACTAATCGAATCCCTATTACTATCACTGCTGCATGAAGTTTCATCAGAGCCACTGAAGAGAGATCCAGTGTCACTTGATGTTAAGTCTCCACACTCCCTTGAAATTAAGTCATTGTCCCTGTCTCGCATGATTGGATAAAGTCTTTCACCTTTGAAACCAAAATTATCAAATTTATCTGGAATAATAGAGTCTGAATCCATGGAACAATTCTCTATGCCTTGAACTTTGGCAGGATGATTTATATCAATACTAGCAGCTCCATTGAAGCCCGAGAAAGCAAATTGGCTAATGGACACGTCAGCTTCTACATCATGTTCGTTGCATAATGAAGTTTGCATAGCATGACATTCACAATGATTCGTAGAAACATCTTTAAAGCCCGGGGCCTTTCTATCCAGTATAATAGCTGGTGGCCTTGGACTAGACCTGAAAATGTTGACAATAAGTTGAATCTGTGATCTAAACTTCTCAATTCCAGAAGATGCAACACGCAAAACGAAGTGCAACAAAAAACAGTGCTCTCTAAATGACAATAAAATATCTATAATTGGCTGCTGCATATTTATATTGTTCACCTAGAGTAGAAAAGCATGTATGCCCCTTCAGCCATTACTGCATCAATTGACACTGGATTGACCTGTTTCATGAACATTTAAGTGCCAAAAATATTATTATTAACCAGTGAAAAAATGAAAGAATCAACAATTGAATGCATTTGTTTTCCTTGAGTTACAGTTGGTAAGCCGTAAGATATCTGATAAACAATATATTAGAACTCATTACACTGTCATGCAGATTCTCTGTATACTTGACAGATTCCAGAACAAGAAAAATCAGTGTAAAATTGTCGGGTAGCTCAGTTTCTTATGAAGATAAAGCAATGTAAATTTTAATTTAAAATGGGAATGTGAATGAAACTGACCTTACTGTCATCAATCTTGTACCATGCCCCTTTCAAATCCTTCACATAACATATATAATGACCGAAAAAAGAAGCATTAAGCATATCCAAATGAACCACCACTGCATACAAATTGTAAAGGGGTGGCTTGTCCCCTTTCCCACTCATATATGGTGACATGTCTAAGACTTCAGGAAAAGCAACAATCTTGTTGAGTTTACCAAAGCTTCCAGTCTGATAGAGGCAAAACAAAGTTTGAAAATTCCAAGATAAACAGTCAAGATCTGAAATGATGCTTTTGTTGAAAACAATGAAGCACTCCTTAAAATTAATAAGGGAAATGCAGGTGCTACCTGAAATCTCTTCAGAGCAATAGTAAGAATGTTGGGAGCTTCATGCACAGTCAACCACTTTTGAGCTTTAACATAGGATTTGCACCTACAGTGAACAGAAATACAGAAGATAACTAGCCAAATCCCAATTACAATGTGAGCACCGTGTCTAATAAAGCAAGTAAAAATTAAAATTCATAATTTCAAAATGCTTAACAATAACAAACAAAAATAAATTTTCCTTAAACCACCAAAATATACAGCAAAAGCTCATTAACTTGCCCTTGACGTTAAGGAAACAAAGCTGTCCATTAATGTACAATTTACAATAGAAATCATGATGCCCAAAGAGACATTCAGAAAATGCATATTGACCTTTCGTTTATAACACAGATATTTCAATGTTTATTAAGACTTTAGATGGATGCCTCGAGAAACAATAATGAAGGACACAGCAGAGTAAGACAAACAACCATCTGTTCATGATCGAACATAAAAAGTTCAATACCATCTGTCCTAAACTAAGGACTGCAGAGATTGAGATATTTATAAAAATTAATTATTAAATATCTACTTTTATACTTGTAGTGTGCATCGACAACAAGCTCAGTTAATTAACTATACTGAAAATGTGATATTACCATAGTTCAAAAACTCAGACTCAGGCAAAATCTCGGCAGACATCAAAAATTTCAAAAAGTCCAACTCGGCAAAATTTCCAAACATTAAAAAACATATAAATTTGTTAAATAATCTTAAAAAGTATGCAACCAAATTACAAAGGTCGTAGATAGTTTTTCCTTCATTATAGATCAAAAAACAAGTTCAATTCACATCACAGCATCACATGATTATAAATCACAATCTATATTTATATGTAAAGAATTTCTTCCATGAAAGCATGGACCCAAAACTACTTTTATTTTTTGCTTCTTAAAACTAGAGCAGGGGTCTGGGGCTGGCGGCCCCGAGTGGGGTCAAGGGATAGCACCCCTTGCAAGTGTTAAGCAAAAGTTCCCCAGCAGAGTCAAGGGACTGCATTCGTAACAGGGTTTTGGGGGAGAGCCCAAATGAAGGCTTTTGCGACCACATGAAACTTCAATGTCCATGCTCAAATGCTCAAAAAAAATCAATGCAAAAGATGATGAAAATGAGATTTTTTGGGGCGGACTAATGTACTTTGTCACCGGCCGAATTTTTTGATTTGGACTCGTGAGGTATTGCTGGGTCTTTTGTGCGAGAAAATCGGCAGCAAGTTACTAAATGGTTCGATCCACAAATACTTATGAGTCAGGAAAGTTGTTGGTGACATTGTAAGCTATGGATATTACCATAGAGGATAGAATTATAAGATTTACAGATCTGTTATATGTACCTTTTCAAGCAAATGGTTTAAACTCTCTGAACATTAAAAGATCAATGTCATGCAAAGGTTCTCCGTGGCTGCCTAAAGAACATTGCCTATTGCACCAACTGCATTCCATGGCATTCACTGTAGGTATCAAGCCATGTCTATGCATAAAAGATATGCATCAACACAAACAAAGATCTTTTTGATGCAAGCTTTTCCACTCTTCCCTTCCAATATATTATTGAAGAATTTCAAAACAATAATAATAATTTATTTTATATCACAAGAAACTAAAAAATACTGGGGTTCATCCCACTGTGTGATGGTTAAGTTGTGGCGTTGTTAATGGTGCCACCGAGGTTCAAAAACCTGCTGAGCTGATTATGAACTGTTACATTGTTTAGGCTGGTTTTTGAGCCAGACCTTCACTGGGCTGGAGGGCTTGTGGGCTCTATGCCCCTGCTGGTCTACTGTGCTCGCAGGTCTTGGCTCTTGTTGTCCCCCAATTGTGGCCTCACATAGTTGTAGGCCAGGCTAAAAAAACGCACAGTTTACCGATAAAAAAAAACGAAGAAAGAAACTAAAAAATACTAGATGAACTATATTGCAATTACATACAAGAAGCCTATGAGGAACTCACAATAAAAATAAAGACAATTCGCACACATATGCAGAAATAAGGTAAGCAAAAATGCTTTTGTATTATCTTTGTACTGCCATTTTGTGGATCAGCCTCCCAATAAACTCCAATTACAACTACACGTGGGCCTACAACAACACTAATCCTACCTTCCACAAAGAGTTGAGGGAGTATCACCAAAAGCACAATGAGGTAGTGGAACCCAGTAAAGCAGCCAAGAAGAAAGAGCATCCAGGAGCAAGGATATTCTCCAACTCCAAGAGGAATTCTGATATGGAGGGAATCAGATCAAATGAGCATGTTTCAGCCATTTCTCCTCCATTGAGATACTAGGAGTGGGAAAAGTACAGTGAAAGCAGAAAAAATGAGGACAGTTAGATAGATCATGTATGGGATCAGATCTTAGGACTTGTTTCAGCTGCTCATACTTTGCCTTGTATTATCTATATTTAGTATCTCACAAATGGAGTTGTATTTTTGTACGGCACCTTTGTGAGGTAACCACATAGATAGTGGCTCCTCTGTTTGACAGCCTCATTGATATGAGACTTTCCTGTTCAGATATGTAACTGTAAGATAGAACAGTCATTTTGTATGGTGATTTACTCTATATTTAATATTAAAAAAAAAGATGCTTTACACTTGGGAAGTCATTACAATATATAGTGTTTAACTAAAGATAACTATTTTTTATTCTAATTTATCATGTGGGATAACTACTGTTCTATTTTATCAAGTGGTTGGCTTACAAAGCATGTGCATCCAACTTATACTAACTAATACCTAATAATATTGAAATGGAGCTTCAAAACCAACTCCCTCCTCAACAAGCTTAGTCCTCAAAGCTTGACATGAAGAAATTTGGATAAATGTTGGTTGACTATCATGCAGCATCTTCAAGTTGTGTTGCCTTAAGTTGGACTAAAACCTCTTCAATAGCAGCATGCAAAGTTGTTAAGTACACTTGTCCAATATTTCCTCTATTTCCAAAAAGATAGAGCCCTACTCATATAATGTGGGAAGTTCTGTCGAGATGTGTAGCTTGACCAATAACTCAATTGAGGTAGAAGACCCGTAAAACCATATGGATCTTTGAAGAGAAAGCTTATATGCCACTTCACTAGTGCACTATGCCACCTAATAAGGGTCATAAAATTTGGACCTAACTGATAGCCCACCTTATCCTCCATAGATGATTGCTTGTAAAGCTAGCAACGCAAAAAGATCCAATTGTCAATTGAAAAGATACACTTAGACCTATGCTGATCCACCTGGTTTTCATGCAGTTCTATGCCTATAGCAAATCATCCTTAAGGATACTAAGAATGTTTCTGTTGAGAAAGGAAGTTATCAACAGCTTTTATCCTAAAAGAACTCGGAACATGACCAAATAAGATGGGATCTGACCACAGAGAACCTATTACAAAGTCATCTTGGACATATTGTGATTGGTATAGCACCATCATTCAGCTAGTGGCAACAATCTTGCCCATTGCACTTGTTGCTCTGACACAAAAACTGCAAGTAAATTTCTAAGAATTTATTTTCAACCCTAGTTTAGCCATTAATGGGGATGATAAAAAAATTTGAATTGAGTTCCTCGTAAATTACACCATTCTTGCCGCTAGTTGCTTGTGAAATGAGGTTCAGGATCGTATACAATGGAACAAGGCATCCTAGAGCTTGAAAACCATGTCCACAAAGCATTGTGCTACTATAGCTACGGCAAGCTGAATTAATGCACAAAAATGAGCATATTTAGTCAAATAGTCAACAATGACTACATGACTTGTTTTCCACTTGACTTGACTAACCCCACCAATTATATCCATCAAAATATATGCCCAAATCATGTCTAGCATAGGAAGGGGTTGTAAAGATCCTGAAAGTTTAATCGTCTCCCTTTCATTACATTGGCACATAATACACTCAACCACAAAGGTTTGCACATCCTACTTAAGTAGATCCTACTTGACACACTCGTACAGCTTCTACAAAACTTAAATGACCTCTAGTGGGGGAGGAGTGAAGTCCTTTAAACAAATGAGGCTTGAGGTGGCACTTGTGACATAAGTAAATGAGTTCATAATATTTTAATAATTGTCCTTGCCATTGAAACGTCTGCATTAATTGAGGATCTTGTTTTGAATGACAAATAATATCCTATATTTTGGGCTTAACTACCCCTTCTTGACTAACATCTTCCATCTAGGTGGGTATTAGCATAGAGACAGAAAACGATGAACCTTCCTCTTCATTATTGCATGAAGTGCCTTAACCACAACATTTCCTTTGCCATTCTTACAAGTGATCTCATAATCATAAGTGAGCATTTTAGTTAACTAGTTTTTTGTTTAGGATAGGACACCAAGTGCTACAAAAAATATATCAAATTGTGATTATCAGTATTTATCTAGAGTTTGCAGCCTAAGAGGTAAAGAAAAAAAATTTGAAACAAGATGGAGAATAGCAATCATGTCATTTTCATAGATGGATTTAGAGAGAATTCACCCTGTTAGTTTTATGTTGGTGAAGGCAGTGGCTAACCCTCTTGCATCAAAACAACCCCATCCCTATCCTTAAGGCATCACATTCTAAGACATATGGTTTATGAAAACCAAGCATGGCTAAAACTGGAGTGCAAAACATTGCAACTTTGAGAACAAGGCCAACTTGAATCCTTTTCCAGTAGTGTTGTCAAAGATATTACAATTTTACCAAGTTGAAGACAAATTTGCAATAGAACCTAGTCAAACCTAGAAAACCCTTTAGACTTTTAATGGATTTGGGCATAGGCCACTCCCACATTGCCTCAACATTTTTTCAGTTGACCTACACTCCCTCTTGTGAAACGTGAAAGTTTCATGCCAAGCGAGTTATGTGTGCTGTCCCTATCATTCAAAACCACAACCCTTCAGAATTTGATGTAGCCAATGACTTTAAGGGTTTGGGGGAAAGAGAGTCCTACAAGAGCATGACTAGAAATGTGGGCATCTTCAATGGACTCACTTTCTAATAAAGCAACCCCTTATACCTCTTCTAAAGATTCCTCAATGTCAGTAGGCACCCTTGCAAAGTCAACGAGATGCAATTGTGGTTCCCTATAAAGGTGAAAATTTTCCCACTTTCATCAGAGAATTGAAACATCTCCCCTTGGCCTTTTCCTCAACCAACTCTTCTTTGGATACCCTACGGATGGATAGTGGTAGGATTCTTGACTTAATCTATCGTATCCATTTCTACCTAAAGGACTAAAAAGAGGATTTTAAAGCTTTTTCCTATGAAACTCAAGTTCATTTGAGTTTTTGCTCGTCAGGTTGAGTCAGCTCACAATGTATTCTTTAATTAGAAGAATCCGGCTAGATTGGCAATGGTATGCACATATAAGTTTGGGAGTATAGCCATGGGCTGGAAGCATCTAAATGTGTTTGTGACGTTGAATAATTTGGTCTAAGAGGGGCTGATCTATAGCTGGTACCTGAAAATGCATTTCTTCAGCTGAAGCAATGAGACCTTTGATTTGCTAAAAGTTTGTTTCGTTAATGACGTTGCAAAATCAAAGCAAATATAGGGACGAGATCTGCATATACTACACCAATTACAGCCAACTGGCAACTTCTCTATACAACAAGCCTATTAACAAATGAAGACAGCTACAAAAGGAGAAAATGTGATTGTCATGGCCGATGCAAGATGTGGTAGATGTGAGCCAACAAAGGAGAATGTTACTTACATTGTAGAAAGAAAAACTCTGTCCTAGAAGCATTCAGGAGAATGTTACTTACATTGTAGAAAGAAAAACTCTGTCCTAGAAGCATTCACTGCAACGAAAATGGTTTCCAAGATTCAACAAGAAACCTATTTCCCCAGTTCTAAGGAAAGATCTAGGTCTCCTCAGATGTTGTCTGGAAATGCATTTAAAGGAAGTCTAAATGGAAATGATGAATTATAATGTGGAAATGATCATCAGAAGGATCAAAAACTTGGAATATTGCCCTTATTAAAGCTGAAAATGAAAATATATTATCAGTGATGACCCTGATGTTGAAAATGATGATACAAAGCTCTAAAAGGAAATTAGGACTGATATGGAGACATAGGACCTGATTTAGCACCTCAGGGACACCTTGGAACAACAAAAAATGACACTTGATCCTAAAGAAAGAAGTGAAGGAAGCAGTATGACTTCTTGCTCTATCCACTTGAGAGCTGAGGGTCCTGTGCAAAGTGAAATTCATCAGGTTTTAGTGCTGCTCAAGGAAATAGTTTGGCAACTGTATGAGGTGTAAACAGCAGATGAAAATCAGACAAGACTTGTTAATCCTTTATATGCTAAAGTTAATTTTGTCCAGTATTCTTGTACGGCTAGAAGTGTGTACACTGAAAGCATGACATGCATCCACAAGTCAATTTTTTACTAATGTCCCCTTTTTGAGATTAAAACAGTAAGAGATCTAGCCTATTTTTTTCTTTCCCGTAGGCTATATGTAGAGCAAGGGAAAGTATTATAATATTAGTTTTAGTTGGGCCCGTCAAACTTCCATTTAAGGGGCAACTAATATAATTGTGATATTGCTATCAGGATTCAACTGTGTAGTTTTTGAGTCAAACTCATTGACCCATAATTCATGAGTAGTGGTTCACATGAACCCATCTCTCATGAGAATGAATGGAACACTTAGCACTCATTGGATCTAGGTGATGCTCACAAAGGTGAAGCACCGGGACTTCCCGGGAGGTCACCCATCCCAGTACTACTCCAGCTCGAGTGCGCTTAACTACGGAGTTTCCTCCATGGTTAAACCCACTCTACTTGCATCCTCATTTGCAAAACCTTCACCAAGTGTTGTGCCTTATGAACCATTCATT
>MU225176.1:1130038-1153861 GCA_018584345.1 Thuja plicata | reverse complement strand
GTGCTTCCCGTTCAGTGGTACTGTAATTTCGCTCCGCTTTTGATAATAGCCTGCTTGCGAAGTACACTGGATGGTCTAGTCCTTCCTTCCCCATCTGTGCCAAGGTGGCTCCTATTGCATAGTTGGACGCATCGACATGGACGTGAAAATCCTTGTCCCAGTCCGGATATATGAGGATTGGGGCACCCACTAGTCTCTTCTTTAGTTGTTGGAAAGCCTCCTCCTGTTCCTTCTCCCAGCAAAACCGCTCTCCTTTCCTGGTAAGTTTTTCTAGGGGTAGAGAAATTCCAGCAAATCCTTCTATAAATCTTCTATAGTACCCCACATGTCCCAAGAAGGACTTTACTCCAGTGACATCCGATGGAGCTTCCATATCCACAATTACCTTGATCTTGTCTGGATTTGTTTTCAATCCCTCCTTACATACTATATTCCCTAGCAGTCTACCTTATGGAACCATGAATCTGCATTTCTTTGGATTCAAGGCTAGATGGGCCCTCCTGCATTGATCCATGCATTCTCCTAGGATCTTGAGGTGGTGCTCCTTTTTGCTATATACTGACCAGTCATCCAAAAAGGCTCTGAAGTTCCCCACGGACATGCCATGAAAGATATGGAGTATGATTCTTTGGAAGGTCACTGGCGCGTTGCATAATCCAAAGGGCATCCTGTTGTAGGCGTACACCCCATCTTCCACTACAAAGGTGGTTTTTAACTTATCTTCCTCGGCAATGCTAATCTGGTTATAGCCTAAAAACCCGTCCATGAACGAGTATATTTCATGGCCTGCTACCTCTTCTAGGATGCTATCAGTAAAAGGAATAGGAAAGGGATCTTTTATGGTTACCGTATTCAAGCACCTGAAGTCCACGCATATCCGGATTTGGATCCTGTCCTTCTTTAGTGATATAACAATAGGAGACATCCAATCACTGGTCTGTGCCTTGAATATGATGCCTGCCTCGAGAATTTTTGTAATTTCCTCCTGAACCTTGGCAGCATAGTTCTTATTCATTCTATAAGGTCGCTTGCGCACAGGTCTTGCCCCTGGTATCAATGGTATCCGATGGACACACACTTCTGGTGGTACTCCTTTTAGGTCTTTATATGTCCATGCGAATACATCCTTATACTCAAGGAAGATTTTCAATGTTGCTCCCTTCAATACTGGGTCCCAGTCGTCCCCTATGAAGATTTCCTTGGGTTCATCCTTCTCGCCCAAGTTTATTGTTTGTAGTTTAGCCTCCTTGTATTCTATCTTTTCCCCAAATGTGTGTGTTGGTTTGTTATTGATGGTTGGTGTGCCTTCCTTGTATTCCTTATACTCCTCAGGGTAGCTCTCCTCTATTTCTTGGATTTGCAACATATTGCACTCTGGCTGGAATACCTCGTAGCCGCCCATCTGCCAGTGAAACAGGCTGCTGAGAGAACTGGTCTCGTCTTCTGAGCATTCCCCTAGCCGGAGCACTCCTTCATCTTGTTTGACTCCTTTGTCCTCTCCCTCTGAGTCAGATGCGAGATCCTAACTTACACATTGATTCCTCAGGTCTATTGTGTACTTTCTCCCGTCGACCTCTATGGATAAAGTATTTTTTTTCCAATTATGGGTGGCCTTGGCTGCCACTAGCCAACCTCTCCCTAACAATGCATCATATCCCTTCTTTTCTAGAGTAATTACCACAAAGTCAAGAAGAAAGTGTTGTGTACCGATTCTTACCTTTTGCCCCATTAAGGTTCCTATTGGTTTGATTCCGTGTTGATCTACGCCTACCAATTGGAATGTGGGTGGCCAGAGAGTAGGTTTTCCTAGTGCCTTCCAAGTCTCCTCTGGTAAAACATTCACACCAGATCCTCCATCCACAATAGTATTAGACAGTTTGCACCCCATTATCTCCATTTCCACTACTACTGGTGTTCTCCCTGTCCCTATTGTGAATAGAGTATCGGCCGTATCTGCTGGTTTTTCCTCTTTCTCCTCCTCTTTCAGGGTTTCCTCTTGGCTGCTTGTTCCTTGTGACATTGCTACCTGCAGCTAAGGTAATGTTTCTAATAAATCCATAATTCTTACAGGAATAGTGGTTTCCAGTACTTGTTTCATGATGCTAGGTACTAGTCGGTTATTTAGGGATTTAGCAGCACTTCCTCTTCCTTCCTCTGCCATGTTATTTCTAATCTCATTTCTTGCTTCTTGAAACCTTTCTTTTTCCGTGGCTACGTCGGGGTATGTAAGTTGTTTGGACTGCATTCTTGTTATGGAGAATACTTCCTTTTCTGGTTCCGCAATGTCGAGCCTTTTCACCCTCTTTTGTCTCGGGCAATTGGCATCCTCATGATTTCCTGGTCCACACCATTTACATAACATCCCTTTATTCTATCCCCTTCCGCTCTGGCAGTCTCGCGCGAAGTGTCCCCACTCATTACATCGCCTACATTGAATCATAGGCCTTCCTTTTGAATCGTACTAGATTGCCCTCCGAGGTGTGTTGTTATTACTGTTATTGTTGCTATTGTTATTGCTCCCCCGTCTATTGTTTTGGTACCCTCTAGGTGAGGCTTCTGTGTTTGTGTTCTATGGAGGGGTAGCCGGTGGTGTGGATTGTTCTTCTTGAGTAAAAAATACTTGAGCACTCCGTGCCTTAAGATTGTAGGGGCAATCTTTGATTGTGTGGCCCAACACTTGGCAGATATCACAGAAAGCTTTGCGCGGGCACGTTCCTTTAGTATGTCCTTCCTTCTCACAATCCGTACACCAAAGTTCCCTTCCTTCTCTTTTTTCCTCCTTGCTTCCAGTAACTTCCTTCATCAACCACATCATGTCTTTTCTCAAAGTCTGGATGGTTTTGGACTCATCCCCGCTATCTTCTGAGCTCTCACTTCTGCTTCCACGCTTCTTAGCCTTGGAGGTTTTGTTTTCACTTTCGATGTCCATTGCTCGGGTGCATGCTTCTCCAAAGGATGATGGTGGTACTATCTTCATTTTCCACTTTAGGGACGGAGTTAACCCTTCAATGAACCATCGTTTTTTCAACCCGTCAGCAGGTTTGTTATCCAATTTTCCTATGAGCTCCTTTAATCTCCTGGTATAGCCCCTAACTGACTCGTTTTTGCCTTGTCTAGTATTGTAGATTTCTGTGACTATCTCATCGTCATCCCTTAGCAGTCTGAATTCCTCCTCGAAGGCAGTACACAGAGGTCCTTCCATGTGGTTTTCTAAGCAACCTTCAGATCTGTGTACCAATCAATAGCGATCCCTCTTAGTGTGGCAGGGAAGGCTTTCAACCATTCATCAGCGTCATTTTCTCCATTGGCCTGCCATATAGTGATACACGTTTTACAGTGTCGGGCTGGGTCATCGGACCCTTCTCCAGTAAATCTCGGAAGTTTCTGCTTGACTACTACCATTCTTCTCCCTCCTACCAGGGCACTTCCTCTTCCTCCTGCCGGGATGACACTTCCTCCTGGTGGGCCACTTCCTCTTGGGAGGCTTCCTGGTGAGATACTTCCTCCTAGTGGGACAGTTCCTCCTGGTGGGACACTTCCTCCGGGTGGGAGGCTTCCTGCGGGTGGGAGGCTTTCTGCTGGTGGGATGCTTCCTCCTAGTGGGACACCTCCTCCGGAACTCGTACTCTCTTCTTCTCCTTGTGACTCCTGTGTCTGGGTGGAGTGAGGCATCTCTCGGTACTCCCTGCGGGTAGGTGTTTCAGGATTCTCTCCTCCTCCCTTCACTGTTTCTGAAATGGCCAAGTTGGCAATTCCTTCTATGGTATTTTGGATCAACCTTTCCTCCAGTTGTCTTTCGCTTAGAGATTGGTTCCCCAACTCTCGCAAGCGGCGACGTCTTGCTTCCTGTTGTTGTTGGCCAAGAATCCGCACTCCGGCTTCTTCAGTTTCTTCTTTCGGTCTGCGTTTAGGATATTTGTTTGGAAGCAAGGGGGCATGAATTTATCAAGTGGACCAAATGTCTCGTCACGAGTCGAGGAACTCCGCAAGGTAGATCCTACACACTGGTGGCACCGAAATCAGTCCGTACTGTGGTAATATGGAACCACTCTCTCAGCTTCCCTTTCCACGTACCACACTATCCAAGCTACCCCCCACGTGTCTTGATCTTACCTTGGTATTCCCTCCTCTGTACTATGACCTCCAGGTCCGAACTTAGGGAGTGGCGCCAAAATGTAGAATGGTTAACAATGCAGGATACATAGAACCATACAGTAAGCATTCATAGATATCATCCAAACAATTACCAATACATAACTAATTACCAATACCAAGGAAAAGTACAAAGTACCATACCAGAATACTAGATTGGCGAGGAAATGTTTATTCTACTTTTATTACCAGAAAACCCACAACTCCATACAATAAACCAAAACATATATATAAAGGTCGATTGGTTGGGGAAACCAACGGACGCACCTCCTCGCTCCTAACTACCCTCCCGACAAACATAATTAAGTCTTAATACAAAATAACTTTATTTCATACTACAAGTTCCAACAAATATGTTGGTCCAAAGCCCAAATGTGTCATTTGTAGAGAGAAGAGATTCGTGTAGGGGTTAACTCAAACAGTTACTATGGAAGTGATACTTCTAAGTCTGAATCCATAGTGTACAATTCTTACCATTTGTTAGTTTATGTTCACATGTCATGCATAGAGAGGAGAATTTCAACCAGGGGTCAACTAAAACAATTTACTACTGGATTAGCAATACCTTCATCATGTCTGATGTTTTAGTGTAACTACCAAAGGTATGGAGATGCCACTCTTCCTACAATTTTCTCTATGTCAGCAAGAATAGTAACAGTTTGAGATCTGTATCGATGATGCTCTCTGTCGCCAAAATGCAGTGTTTTCAATGCTTACGTACCTGGAAAATTGCATGAAGCTTTCAGTCATATCTAGGATATTTTCTTACTGCAACAGTAAATCTCTCGTTGGTTTCTATTGTGTCATTAGACAGCTGAAGATTGTCTTTATATCAACCTTGTTTGGCATCTTCATTCATGGGCCAATTGACGTGTGAAAAACCAAGTATAAACTTCATAAATAAATTTGCCAATCCCAAGAAACTGCAAAAATTTGTGAAGGTCTTTGACATAGGTTCTTCCTGAAAGATGCAAATCTTTGCCAAATCTGCATGGGTTCCATATGTATCAACAATATATCCAACATACTTTATCTCCTTATGACAAAAGAGCAATCAATAGAAATTTTGAGCTGTTACTCTTTTATTGTTCTTACAGTTTGGGCAAAAACAAAATAACTGTGATAAGTATTTTGCTTCAAAGTAATATTTATTATTTGCTGATAATCCATAGAATTGAATATGCACTAACCTATCACATTTGTATTTGTTCTCCCCATCCAAAACTTCAGCAGTTGCGAACTGTTTAAGAGCATCTCCCAAAGATTCTATATTTCCATTTACCTCCACCGTCAAATCCATCATAATTTCATATCGATTAGATTCATAGTTGCACATTTTACACTCCACCTGCCAATTGTGTTGCACAGAAATTAATAAAACTACAGTAGTAATGGATGCATAACTAAAACACTAATAAATATGTTGGAACGAGATATTCACTAAAAATGACCAAAAGAAAGCTATTTGCAATTGTAATATAGAGCTTTCTACAAGCTCTCTGAAATTTTAATGGATAGAAAATATATTAAAGAAAAGCTCAAGACATTCACTTCCTAAAAAAGCCCTTCTGAGTTTCTGCTCTTTTCTGTTTTCTTTCCCTCCAATTTATGATGGAAATAGAAAGAAGAGAGCATAGGACACTGCAAATGTAATAAGAAAATAAAAAATAACTACAGTTCTTATAGCTTGATCGAGTTCCATATACATTATCAAAAATGGGTGGGAAAAAAATATTTCTGTTTCACTACCAAAGAATTGTGATTTGTAATGAACTGTTCTTAGACAAATAAGGTATTAAGAGAAAGCATGCATGTACAGATCCATCTAACTGTCTGCGATCAATAAAATTTGCTATAAAGATAAATCATGCATAAAATGTGCAGCCTAAAAACTATTCATTAGCACGATAAAAAAGTAAATGGACAGGAAAAAGTAACTTCATGTTTTTGTCTTTGAAACTTTCTTGGGAATTAGTACTGAATTGTTCAGTACACATAATTATTCAATAAATCATGCTTTTTCTGAAGAAATGTCAAGAAAAGTGTCAAGACATTATTTAAGGAAACTATAGATTTTTGCATTTTTTGTAAAAGATAATACTAGCACCACCTTTGACTGAAGAAAGCCACCAAATGTTTGTTGGATGAACGTAGTCAAATGTGCTATTGGATGAATGGCTTCCTCTCCGCCAGCTTCATCAAGGCATATTGACTGCATAGTATCAACTGCAAACCTGAAAGGAAAAAGTAAAACAAAATATATCAATCTCTCTCTCTCTCTCTCTCTCTCTCTCTCTCTCTGTGTGTGTGTGTGTGCGCGCGCGCGCGCGTGCCATGTAAGTATGTTTAAGCACATCAGCTCTCAATTGCATTAGCTAAGCAGTATAAAAATTACTAGAGATTAATTTTTGTGTGTGCATAATTTGTAGCATATCCTTAAATATTGCTTTGCAATGAGCATTTCTATCTTGATAAAAGTCAATATGATTTAAAAAGTGAAAGAAACTAAGCACTTTGCAATTCATGTTACCTTAAAAATTCATGAGCATCTTCCTGTTTCCCATATCCAAGGTGATTGCCAATGCTTTTAATTCTAGAAAGTATTCTAATTGGTGATAAGGCACCATCTCCTCCTCTCACCCTTGAAACAAGAAACTCAAGCTCACACATGAAGCACCAGTCCTTCTTCTGACCTGAGCAGACCCAATAAATAGTATAGTGAATTGCTTTTGCAAGTAACAGCAAGTCCAAAAACAAGTAAAAGCCACAACTGATATTGCAATGCCTGTGTCTAAGGATAAATCTACTGAAAAATGATAACATACATTTTTGGGAATGAGATCCATGGAGTAGATAGGCTGCAAGAGGTTTTGTGTATGTCAAGCACTGAAGCACCACGTTGGCAAAGCAACTGCCAATAGAACAGTGAGAAGACAAAGATCATGGATAACAACGTACCCAGAAACTAATTCTTTACGATTAAAAAATCACAATACCATCTTTTTACAGGCAAAAAAAGAGAGCTTTGGAGAGAGCAAAGGGTATCAAATTGAAGCTAACAATAAGCGGATAAAATAAAATTATACATTTGTTAATTCATCCTTTGAATGAAACAATCTAAATCGTAAATATCAGTGAAGTGGAAAGAATGTCTTTTGATCTAGTCGTGCGAAATTTAATTTTGAGAGTACAATAATATGCATTGAATTTTGATATCAGATTTAAGTTGGGACTACCTGATTCTATAACCCTAGTTAAAATTTGGACAACTGCTATCACTTGGGAAGGCAAACTTTTAAACATATAAGAATATACAGGATGAAATATCACCCCAGGTTGTATTGCTGATTCATCATTTAAATGAGAAAATTCAAATTTTAGATCATAAACATGAGGGAAGTAAAACTTCACTCGTGGAACAAAAGCTACTTTGGATCTAGTAATGTCAAATTCAATTTCAAGAATCCTTGTATAAATATTTGAAGTTTTGACCTCAGTTCTGTGGCAGGACTAACCATTTCAACGCTCCTGATATTGATTAAGAAAGGGAACACGCTTGATTTTGGGAAATCAAAAAACATAAGAATATACAGGATTGAACATCACCCAACTTGTATTAGACAAAGTGTCATACATATCTTTAGCAAGCATCTGCGCATTTCCAATTAGCTAGAATTCAGACACAATCTGTCCCCAGATTATTGCATTGCAGTCATGTTAAAATGCATTTAATTGGGGAAGTTGTCAATTACCAGTATTGAGGATTGGTTCCCTTTGAGTAATGGTGTGCATGGCACATGATTAGGATCATTTGCCATTAATTCATCAAATGCATAATGCATAGATGATATGAATTGTGCACTGCAAATGCAACATGAACTAAGAAGCCAGACTTAGAATGGTTCCTCTTTTGCTTCAGTACTAAAACTTTTATAAAGTTTAAACTTGATTGATAAGGAGTTTTTTCAGCTAGATAAAGTAGGCTTCTTTTGTGCATGCCAAAAAACAGCTAAGTATTTAGATAGCATCCAAGAGAATTACCCTGCTCATAAAAGGCAACATTTTAGAGAACACGATAGGAGACCAAACATCATATAACTGATCCTTTGCAGCTGTGGTCATTGACAATTAAAACAATAATTATGTCCAGCTGGCAACAGTAGACTTCTTGCTGCAGCTGTGTGTCAATAATATGAAGTTTGAACAAATGGCTAAATTATATCCAATTCTAATAAAAAAATATTATTCTACTAATAGCATCAGATGGCCCTTAATATACATTAAAACGGATTCACATATCTAGCTCAGAGAGATGCTTTTTATTTCATATGCATCTACTAAAGGCTACGCAGTTTGCACCAATTTGATCATTTAATTTTGAAGGAAAAGCTGCATTGTACAACTACACATTGAGGAATCCATCATCAATGAACATAAAATCTATTTCCTGAGTAGCAGTGTTAATGAATGTGGCACTAAACATTATCTTTGAAAAAAATAGTCATTTATTAAATACATTATTTATTGGAAGATTTTTAATGTCAGGCAGGATGAACACAAGGCCACATGGTTATCATGTCAGATTGATCCAAATAACCTGGAGGTCTTTAACCTCGGCCAATTCAAATTTTACAATGTTGAAATACCTACAAGAAAGAAGTTCAGACACTCTGCTGAAATACTCAGCAAAAATACAGTTGAAATAAAACAGAAAAAGAACATTGTAAATTGATTATATGCCTCCCAAAACTAGATCTAACAACCTATGTAGTCATCACCTATCTGCAAGGCCACCAATAATTTTAAGATCAAAAAGGTCTGGAAGTTAGCACCACGATGCCAGATCTGAATGGGGAATGGACTTCAATCCTTTCCAAGAAAAACTATGCTGGTCAACAAACAACGACATTCCATCCATAATTGTTAAGGCATTAAATCCTAAAGCGTGATAATAAAGAGGTTATTGAACTACTAACATCCAAAATTAGGGAAGACTTTGCTAGGAATCTATTCTGATCAGCGTGTGAATTCTGAATAGAGAATCTTCCACTTTCACATCTTAACATCTTGAAAATTATTTTCTGAAAAACAGTTGTCCCTGGTCTATAGATGAAGATTTGAAGTATTTTCTTGGAATCATTGACTCATACTTATGTTAAGCTGAAAAAATATAGCCTGGAAATCATTGCAAATTTGTTAACATCTAACAAATACAAATATAAACTCTTACAGGTAATTGGATTTCACTGATTTGTTTCAAATCGATCAGTTTATGGTGTAAATGTCTTAAAATTATAGATACCAATAAGGCTAAAATCAACAGAGATTTAGCATCATTGAACTTCCAAGCCAAATAATTACCAAGATCGTTTTATTTGGATGTACATCATTGAGTGTAGTTAAAAAAGTTTAAATGTTGTAAGATTGAAAAGAGAAGATGTATCGTGTATGCATTGGTTAAACTTAAAAATGTGACCCACATTTCATGAGCAAAAACAAGCTGAATGCTAATTTAAGATGTGTCTGTATTCCAAGTTATTTTTGACATATTTATATGTGACACAACTGTATAAATCTATTTCTTAATTTTAGATGTTGTTTTAACTGCTATGTTTCTATTTTTACATGTTTGTATTACACGAGCTCCAGAAATATGCAATTAAGGAAAACTAATTCCTGAAGCAACTCTTTAAGTAAGATACACAGGTGGATGACCTCAATTAAGAACTACTTTTTGATAGACTTTTTCAGTGAGAAGAATAGTGTGCATTAGTTACAGGTCAAAGTAAAATGACTCAAAGAGATCAGATTGTATTATCTCTAAACATATACTTTACTGTTTAATATCATGTGATACAATGTGAAAACGTGCCTAAGTGCAACCACCACAGGCAATTAACTCAATATTTTATAGATAAACTACGAATACTAGAAAAGAAGCAAATATTTTCTCATTCCCCCTGAATAAATACCTCATGTATGCTAAGATTACCTGTTTCCACAGTTTATCAATCCACGAGGTGCCAGTTCCAAATTGTCCCAGTTGAAAAGCTTGGTAAAATATTCATATGGAAAGAGTAACTGATAAAATAAAAAACTTACTCAGAGAAACGGTGATTAAAATAAAATAAAAAAACATTACAATTCTAGATAAAATCCATGATAATGAAGGACATTGTTTGAAAACACAAAATGGTTCTAATTTGATCTTTTCTTAATTTGCTGAGTATATTTATTCACAACTTTTAAAAGTGAACACTTCAAGCAGAGTCTGAATTACCTTGGCAGGTTCTACTAGAAATTCACATGTTCTTTTTGCAGTAATTGCTGTCACAGGTTTTGGAGATCTAGAATGCCATGCAGATTTCTTTTCAGTTCTATTCAAAATATTGGTAGTGGGATCTGGATTATACATGGAAATTGAGTCATCATTAATGTCGGAATCATCTTTGTTAAAAAAGGTGCAACCTGAAGCCCTTTCCTTATTTTGAGAAGAACAAATAACGGTTTGAGACATTTCCATTGCGCCATTAGCCATAGAAGTGCTCGGACCCTGAAGTTCATCTTCTGAAATTGTAGCATTGCATTCATCTGGCTCCTGATTTAGAAAACAGTGATTTAAACAAAATAAAAAACATTACAATTGTACATAAAATCCATGAAAATGAAGGACACTGTTTGAAAACACAAAATGGTTCTACTTTGTCTTTTTGTAAATTGCAGAGTATATTTATTCACAAATTATAACAGTAAACACTTCAAGCAGAGTCTGAGTTATTACCTTGGCAGGTTCTACTAAAAAATCATGTGTTCTTTTTGCAGTATTTTCTGTCACGGATTTTGGAGATCTAGAATGCCATGCAGATTTCTTTTCAGTTCTATTCAAACCATTGGCAGTGGGATCTGGATTATGCATAAAAATTAAATCATCATCAATGTTGGAATCATCTTTATTAGAAACGGTGCAACCTGAAGCCCTTTTCTTATTTTGAGAAGAACAAATAACGATTTGAGGAGACATTTCTGTTGTGCTATTAGATATGGAAGTGCTTGGACTTTGGAGTTCATCTTCTGAAATTTTCGTATTGGATTCATTTGGCTCCTGATTTTGAAACTTAATGATATTCAATAAGGAGCTAGAACCAGTATCACCGATTACCAAAGATCGTTCTGAACATGAGCTAGTAGAACTCTGAAAAAAAGGGACATTGATGCTAGAAATGGCAGAGCTAAAGATATTAACATCAGAGTTTCCAGAGAATGGAACATCCAAACGAGATAACTCACTATCAGTATCTGAAATATGATTTTCAGAATTAACAGTATCAACAATATGATTATCGGTACTTGACGAGACATCAAGAGGATGGTCACAGATATTATTCTTTGATTTAGATCTTTCATGTGTACTATCTGGAGTTATTTCAGTAATAAATCTACCAGAACTCGAAAGATCATGAGTGAAGCTCAAAGACCTATTGAGTTTCTGTTCAAAAACTAGACACCCTGTCAGATTCTTGACGAAAGTGGGAGAGATCGGATCATCACACATTTTGCTTATTCTCTCACTGGAACAAGGGATAAGATTCACTGCATCTGCCAGGGAGGTGACTTGATACACAATATTTTCAGAGGAACGACTGATTCCTTCACAGGAGCTGCCAGTATCTGAGTTGACATAATTTCGTAAAGCTTCTGTGTGTGTACTGAAACAATTAGATAGTGTGTTTTGACAGCCATGCTTGCTATCCATGGGAGAAGTCTTTGCAGAGACATCTGTTGAGATGCTACTTGATAGATGGATATCTGAGTTGTTTACTTCAGGTTCAACAGCAAAAACAGCTGGTTCTCTAGATTCAATTGCATTGGAAACCTCAATCTCTGAGATTTCTTCTGTTGCTTTAGAACTAGTCTTCTGCAAATCAATCACTCCTGAAGCAGAGGTTTCAGAAACTTCAGCACTAATAGAACTGTTTGCTGCTATACCTGTAGGCATTTTATGCCGACTACGAGAACCCAACCTTTGAGATCCAGAACTAAAGTTTCTTGCCTCATGTATATTCACATCAAAAGATTTAACTTCCTCCATCTTGAATAAAATTGGAAAATCAGATTTAGTGCTGCTATCTGGTGGCTGACATTCTTGCTTGTGACCTTTTCTCCAGTGAACTATCTGGCACTTTCCAGAGCTGCAAATATAGAAAGGGACTGTAAGGATATGGAAAAAGGAAGCAAGCAGTTTTAATTTTTTAGGCATTTTAACTGGAGGTAGGCCTCCACCTCATGATGGAGTGCTCATTGAAGCAGATTTTAATCATTTTTTTCTGTAGAAGGTTGATATTCAATCATTTGTACTATTGTACAATTACATGGGCCTCCATATCCCATGGCCTATCACCCAAATAGGCCCATGTCCTATTACCAAATGCCAAAGGGCTGTCTCCCTCAACCAACTTCAGGCCACATTCTACTCCAGGCATTACCAATTTATAGTTTCTCTCTCTAAAACAATAATGGATTTTGATAAGGGAACTCGCATATAAGAAAGACCCAGAAAAAATAGAAGGTGTTATACCTTATGATTATTAGAATTATTTTAATTGCTTGTTGTACGCCAAAGTTTGCTTCCAAGTGAATTTTTTGCTGTTCTGAATCTTTTGATAAACTATTTAATCCAGTAAATGGCTTTGACCATATGAATTGGATAGAGGAAGCTACCGATTCTACTATTATAATCTACTTGTTATCATCATACATATTAGGCTGGTCACTACTAGAACTAAGGCTTATTATATAATTGATTTTGATGCAAATATTCCACAATTCCTCAGTACAGTGTGGGTATTTGAAGGGAGTCCATGGGATGAAATCATGAAAGCTTTGTTATTACTACTTCTTTACTCTCCTCCTTCACTGATCTTTTGTTTCGGTCAACTGGCTCTCATGGTTCAATCAAAAACTAGCTATTAACCTCTCTCCACTTGTGAGTAAGACACTACAGTAAGAGAATTATGAGAGGTGAAAACAGCATATTACACAGTCTACTAAGCGAATCAATAGTATGTAGAGACAAGAAAATGTATTAGTTTCTCAGAAAGTTTCCTAACACAAATCTTTCTCCCAGCCTGACAAAACCATACAGGATAACTGCACTACAAGACGCAGAAGAAACATTATAATACTGTCACTGACTTATCTCTTGAAATCCAAAACATGTCCCACTTTGCACACATATTTGACTGAGGCCTATTTGATGTTTGAAATTTCTTTTGCAGCAACCTTCAAAATGAAATTCCATTCACAACTTTTCACTGGGACATTATTAATTTTGAAGCACAAATGAAGGATATGAAACAGCTTGAAAATCAGACACACTCCAGAAAAGTAAAATATGATTAGCTTCTCACTACAACAAGAACTCGTGTTCAAGCAACTTAAATGCAATCTCCAGATGAATGCTAAATTGAAGGCTATAGCTTCTTTTCATAGGTTTAGATATTTATAGCAATCTGTTATGTAAGTGATCTTATTCTCAAAATATCAATCCTGCCTTATATCCAGGTGTTTTATTCTTTTTAGTTTCTATTCAATATGCAACTCCATCAGCATCATAGTTGTTTATTCGTCAAAGGAATCCCAATTGGTTATGTAGGCTGTTGATTATTTTGTATGCACAAATAACTGTAAAGTTGAACAGTCACTCTTGTTAGATGTACATCTTTATAAGCTTTTACCATGACTTAATATGAATAATTGATACTTCCAAAAAACACAAATTAGTAATCTACACTTTTAAGTACAAAAGAGCTTTACACACAGACTTCACTGAACAAGGTCTGCATGGTGTGACAGTAATATGGAACAATGGAGGAACTATAACGAAATGCCACTGATACTTGTAAATAATCACCAATCGTATGTAGATATGTATTTGATGAATATGTTGGTTAATAGCTACTTCTTGTAACTGACACAATATTTTTTCTGTAACAGGGTCACTGGAGCAGGTATATACAAACAAGAAACAAAATTTTACATATTCAGTCATTGATTCTCATTACTCACCATCTATTGTAGCTTAATTATTAGAGTTGCAAGTATCTCTCCATATAATTATGAACCAAAGGAAAATAGAAAAATATCAACAACAAAAATGTGAACGAGTCAAAAGAAGTTATAACCATGCTTTAACTTTTACTCCACGGTTAATGCTAGTATCTAAGTATACATTATATTGTATCTACTAGCAAATGTAAATTCTAATAATAACATCAGTGGAAACTGGAAAGCCTGCATTTTAGAATCCTAAATCAACAAACACATCTTGTTCATTAAAATGATTATGTTCTTAAGATATGCAACCATTCCTTAGCATGATGGAAATTCCACAACATTGTGAATATATAAATAATAAACATTAAATACGCAAAAGATTGTGCACCATACTCAGCATGAGGAGAAATATAATCTGAATACGTTGGACATAACAATTCACAATCTCTATAAAGAATAAATTGGGGGGGCAACTTTTTAGAAGTTGCATATATCTGGTTGAGATAGAAATTTTGTAGAAAGAATGAAAATTTGTAGCAACCGTGGGAACAAGACACAAGCATACAAGGCCAGTTATCAAAAAAGAGCCAGAAAGAAATGAGGACAGGAAAATAACAAAGAAGAGGCAAACCTAGAAACATTTACTTGATCATATCCACTCAAATTTCTACAAACTACAAAGGTGTGATCTTCAATACAAACAATCCAACCAATCACGCAAGGAATGTGTCATTTGTGTTTTCTGTTTTTCCCTGGTAATAAAAGGAGTATGTAGCTAGTGCTTTGTAGGTAGAGCCAGTTTATTTTTTGCATGCTTCGTCAATACAGAGGGTTTCGCAGGTAGAGCCACTTGACTACATTCTTGCATGCAATGTTGATGCTACTCATCACACAAATGGCTTCAGAATTAAAAATATATCACAGCCATAATAAAAGTTGCCACTTTTCTCTAACTTTATGCATATTAGTAGGCAGCATTCTTAATATGATGTGCAATGCCAAGTTGTAAGGGATTTTTTATTTTTTTCTG
The DNA here is from genome assembly GCA_018584345.1 of Thuja plicata. Taxonomy (NCBI): domain Eukaryota; kingdom Viridiplantae; phylum Streptophyta; class Pinopsida; order Cupressales; family Cupressaceae; genus Thuja; species Thuja plicata. The sequence goes on along the minus strand of MU225176.1, from coordinate 1,138,626 downwards.
AAGTATGGACAGACGGACAAATTCACAATTGCAGCAAATCTATCAGAGGAATTAAGTACAACAGTCACACGTGAAAAAGGAGATCTCTACATAAGCTCTCTCAAAACAAAAGCAGAAGGAACATTCAGATGTCAATCTTTAGAGCAACCTGAAAAGTGATAACACAAATAGAAAATATCTCTGTGTTATTTTTATTACTTGCTTGCTAAATAAAGGGTGTTCTATTTATGTGATGGAGTCTGAAGTTAGCTTATGTAAACCTACCTGCTGAATTAGTACATATAGAGGATAACTGAACTAGCCATGTGAGACTCGAGAATAGAGATAATTTGCAGCTGTCAGCCAATTGCTAGACATTATCTACTTTAGTACTGAAGCATGACAATCAAAATAACACAAGATATACGTTAGGCTAAGTATGAGAAAAATGCTTAGCTTCCATACTTCACTTCTAGAACTATAGTCATAAGGATTAATGGAGTGAAGATAGAAGATGTCAAGCATGAATTTCCAACTGATGCTGTTATCACCAACTCGATAACTAGTGAGAAATGAAAAACTATTTAACCGCATGCAATCATAGAGGCCAATGTGTACGCATATACTTTCTAAATTCAGATTTATTGTAGGTCTAAATGCAATAACTGACTGATTTTTTAGATTATACAATCTTTTTGCTTGTTATATCCAGTTACCAGCAGACTCAATCGACTTTAGAAGTAGCGTATGATAAATCCAGAAATGGACCTCAAAATATAAACTCGGCTTTTATGTATCACCACAAGATCTCTGCACATAGATTTGCCTAATTTCACAAAACACTACGACTGATGTAATTAGGTTAGACGAAACATATGACTTCAAAGTTGCAAACGAATAGGATTCCTCTGAGTTTATTAGATGCCCATATGCAAACAAAACTCTCTACTCTATGATGGTTCACTTTTTTAATTATATTTGCAAAGCTTGTGGAAGCTCAGAAGAGCATAATTTATATACGGTTCAACTGAACTCTGCGTAAAATAAATTACAGCTGCAATTCTGAAATAGTAATGGATGAAAAATACTTGACAAGGTAAAAGAGAGGACACACCAGTATCTCACAGTCTTGCATCTGGAACAGCGGCTTGTTGTAGGACCAAAACAAACAGCACACTGGTTAAGCCTGTCCAAAATGGTACTGGAATTACCATAGTCAACTGCAGCAGCTTCAGCTTCAGCTTCAGCCTTGCCTACTTCTTCTGCTGCTAGTTCTAGTAACTTTCTGATCTTGACCGTCCTGGGTGCTGTGCTATTCCATTTTATGAACAACACGCTAACAATCAGAGGAACCACCACCAAGGACAGAACAAAAGGTAAAATTTCAAGGAACATTTAGTACAAGCCTGGTGAGACTACTAAATCCAAAGAGGCATTCAGTCAGAAGAACTAATGCAGGCAATTGTGGGCATAACTGAAAACCAGCACCAATACGGTTTAGTTGGCTTAGTTTAAGTCCCTCCCGAATGTCAAACCAGTAGAAAACAAAGCATAATCAGCGTCGAAGCTAAAAGAAGCAGACCTCAAAAGGACTCTGTTGCCCGTGGACTAAGAGCGCAGAGGAGAAACCGTTGAGAAAAATCTGGGAGGGATTCACCGAATGCCATTGTTTCGCTCAATGTTGAGCAATAGCTAAAACCAAGCCTAAGGAAAAGGGCAAAGATGGGACACGTCATTATGCTACGTATACCTTTCCACGTTATAATGTAGCAGATATTCAGAGGGATTAGTCAAATGGGGAGTTTGGGAAGAGTGTACATATTAGTTTACACGATTCTGATCTGAATTGGGTGGGTAGTTAAGGAAGATGGTACATTACACACTGAAGATTTGTGGGAGGAAAGAATCTCCAGTAAAGGGGTGGTGGAAATTGAAGATTTGTGGGAGGAAAGAGTATGCAGCATACAAGAATATCCGCCGTACAAAGACAACTTAAAGTGAAAAGTCTGAATTAACTTTTAGAAGGGGCAAGATTGCACACAACGGCAAGTTTCTTACATGGGATCCTCAACATAAGAGTCAACATGGAGAAGAGTCAGCATACAGATTAATTTGTTATCTTGCCAATGTCATCCAAATCAGAATTGAGTTATCTAGGCGCATTGCATAATCTTGATCAAAATGGGATTATTTGAATAAACTTACCACGGCAGCATTGTGGAGTCTAAACTGTGGAACATATCAATCATGGCTAATTTCAAATCACTTATTGGGTACTGTAAGATGGCAGTTTTGTGTCAGACCCTGAAGCAGGGCTATACTCTAGCTTTAAGGAAATTAATGGATGTTGGCGGTGAGGTTAAAGGGCGTGCAGTTTGTTTGATAGGCTGCTGCGAGCTCTTCTGACAACTGGGTAATCCAATCCTAGCAGGGATCAGTTACTTTTGCTATCTTCATTCCTAATATATTTTCTTCAGACCAGTGAATATTCCTCTCTTTGCGCATCTTAAATGCTCACAGAAACCTGCTCTATGTGACCTGTTGGGTTGGGTTGTGTGTGTTATTTTAGAAAGCGAATATATCGTGCTAAATGGGTAAACAAGATTATTACATGCAGGGTATAGCAATTATATAGCCTTTCTAACTCAGGATAAGGCTGGCCTAATGTATATACACGCTCTTCGTATATGTACTTGCACGGTTTTTGAGTGACCAACCTGACTGTACAGCAACATAAATATATCTATGCATAATATGTAACTGTAATATATACGTATATATTATCTTATGTGGTATATACGTATATATATTCTATGTTGCTGAGTGACACAGAGAGAGTTGGGTTTGCATTATATAGTGTCTAATTTCCCAAACAAATTGAGCCACGAGCATAAAGAAAGGTACTGATGATCTAACACAAAAATGTTTGTATATAAGAGAGTGCATATTCAGCATTTCTCCGTTCCCCACATCGATGTCCTTGTTTGTAAGTACATTCAAAAACCATGTTTGTCACCTACTCTTCTTTCTTCTCCACATTCAAAACTCAATCCATTTCCTAACAGTCAATAAAAGAAGAATCTAGGATAATGTTAAAACTACCCTTCATGGTGAGGGAAGTGGGGGGTGCTCTTCGAATTGCACCTTACTTAAATTTATTATTGTTCCAGGAATTAATTTTAATAGTAATTGGGTTTGGTTTCTAGTATTATTTTAAGGAAGGTTGTTGGTTTTTGTTTTATTTATGTCTCTAATAATAACTCCTCATCTCAAATCAAATTATGAAAAAAGTGATGGTAAAAAACTTTCTAATGGTAGAATGAGTTTAGGAAGGTGATTTTAACATGGTCGAAAATAAAAGATAGAAGTTGGTTCAGCCCTCTTAAACTTTTTCAAAAAGAATTTGATGCTTGGATATTAACTAGTAATACCATTTTTACCCTAATCCTCGCAAAATAAATATTGATTCTCACCATTGGTTTACATGGTCTACTTCAACATATGGTGAATTAAGAAAGTTGAGTCATTTTGATTAATTTTATATTTTCCATCATACTCTCTTCTCAAAACACTATTATAAAAGTGTATGTTGTTGTCTCTCTCTTAGACCATCTCTCGATTTTGATAACGTGTTGTCTCACTCCTTGCCCTTCCCACCCCTCTAGTCTCCCTTATAAGCTTAACACTTCTCACCTTAAACAACGTGATTGCCTTGCTTCTTTGATTTCCATTTGGAATGATGCTCCCAGATGTCTCCAAAATGATATTTGGAATCAATGGTGGAATGATGTTATAATTTGTTTCACTTCTTGCCTAAGATCTTATGTTAAAAAGAGATCTAGAATGGAAAAGATATTAAGACATTGTTTGAAAAAAGTAGAACTCTTCCAATTTCAACACCAACTAATATCTCTATACAACATGTTGTCATTGCTACTTGAACAAAAAATTAGAAGATTTAAATTCTATCAAGATCGAGGAGCTTAATTAAGGTCTAGTTTGCAGTGGATGAAAGAAAAAGACTCAGGAACAAAAAAATATTCAATTATCCCAAAGATAAAACACTTTTAAAAAAATTATCTATTCATGGTCAAGAGGGGAACAAACATGACAATCCTAATGAAATTAAGTCTATCTTCTTTCAACATTATCAATATTTATTTATTGAACCAGTTGAAGGATATCAACTTCAAGAGATAATTGAAGACTCAATTAGCACTTGCATCCCTACCAAGATTGATCTAGAGAATAACTTCTTATAGATTGATTGCTCACCCTTGAAGAGTTTGGTGTTGCCTTAAAGGAAGTGGTTGCTTTTAAAAGTCCTAATATTGATGACCTTCTAGTAGAATTTTCAAGTATTGTGGCCATTTATTAGGGAAGACTTTTATGAGGTCTATAAAGAAGCCTTAGCCAAGGGCTTCTTAGGTCCTTCCATAAATCAGGGGCTAATAAAACTAATTCCAAAAGGGAAAAATGAGAGCAACATTTTAGGGTGAAGACCAATTGCTCTCCTTAATACCTCCTATAAGATTATTATCAAAGCTATTGCTAATAGAATTAAATACACAATGCAAGAAGTTGTAAGACCCCAAAAAAATAGATTTATAAGAGGGAGATTCATTTTAGACAACTTGGTGTTCACTTAGGAAATAGTTGGATGGGCTCAACGAATAGGACAAAATTGTCTTCTCATCAAATTGGATTTTGATAAAGCGTGTGATAGGATTAGGTGGCAATTCATATTGAAAATGCTTAAATGGCTAGGCTTTGGTCCTAAGCTTATTTCACACTTAAAACTTATCTTTTTTTATGTTAATGCTTGCTTAGCAATTAATTGTTCAATCGCTCAAATTTCCCCTTTGCAAAGATTGAATTGACAAGGGTGTTCTTTAGCTCCATTCCTCTATGTTCTCACAACAGATGAACTTGGATACCTTTTAAATCATGCTAAAAAGCAAAATCTCATTCATGGTATTTCTCTACCTAACAATGAAGTTGCTCTTAATTCCCACTTTGTCAATGATAGCATATTATTCATTCAAAGCTCTCAAGAAGAACCCAATGATACCCTTGATGTCTTAGACCTATATTGTTATGCATTTAGTTCTCAACTCTTTCATAATAAAACTGAATTTTGGATTACTTATGTTGATCGGCCACCTCTTAGTGGCTCTTGAGTATGGAAATTCAATAATCATGGTCTAATTTCAAGATGCCTTAGCATTCCTTTTGGAATAGGAGTTTTCCTATATGAAATGTGGAAGTGGTTCATTAGTAAACTAAAAAGAAAGCTTCAACTATGGTCAAACAAGTTTCTTTTTATGGTTAGTAATATCCAAATTATTACCAAGATCATCATTATAAGCCATGTTTACATCTCATCGTGTTGTCTTCCTTCTACAACCCATTAAAATCAACTAACTCAATTAAATTAGAGGGTTTCTATGGGGAAATGAAAAAAAAAGGCAACCAATCGCTTCATGGTTGTATTGCATTCAACCAAAAAATAAAGAGGTTTAGAAGTGATTGATCCCCTCACTCAAGGGATCTACCTCGTTGCTAAATAAATTACTAGATCTCTTCACAAAGCAACTCCATAGAAATCTCTTACTGAGCATAGAATTGTTATTTTCAAATCCAATAATACTTTGAAAGAGGTTGGATTGAAACATAAAATCTTTATGGCTAACTATTTAAAACCATTATCCTATAGACAATTCTTAAGGATATGGAAAACCTAGTAACTAGTATCTCTAGGAAACTTCATAGTTAAGTGCACTCAAGTTGGTGTAGTATTGGAATGGGTGACCTCCTAGGAAGTCATGGTGCTTCGCCTCTATGAGCATCACCTAGATGCAATGAGTGTTAAGTGTTCCATTCGTTCTCATGAGATATGGTTTCATGTGAACCACTACTCATGAAACATGGGTCAATGAGTTTGACTCAAAAAACTACACGGTTGAATCCTGATAGCAATATCACAATTTGAGGTGTTGTGGAAAATACCTCCTACTTATCAACTAGCATCTCATCTACTTGAATGGAAAGAACAAGATCTTATTCATGGCATGATTTTCTTTTCTTCTTCTATTTAGTGGAACAGATTGATCATAATTTTCAAGAGTACCCTCTTTCTACTAATTTGTGATTGCAAATCAAATTCCTATTCAAAAGAGTCATTATGGAATTTGGGGATCTATAGGAGCTCATGTCCTTAACTTGGAAAAAGGGCCTACAACGCAAGAATTAATTCAAATTGTCCAAAGCTCTTATAAATGACATTCACAAGGTGCAATATATTGTTCATTTGGATCTTCAACTAAAATATTCTACTCCCATTTCATACAACTTCTCTAAAGATTGGAGATGGTGTCTACTTTATACTATTGACAACTTCCCTCTCAAACTAATTAACCTTAAAATCCTCACCACATCCAAATTCAGCCAAGACTAAATCTAAAATGGAGTTTTAATTGGCTTGAATATAAATGGTTCAACTTGAGCTCTATTGTGTGGAAATCTTGTTGGGAATCAAGTAGTCTCAACATTAGTCATTCCAAATGTGGAGTTCCCTGTATCTATTTGTGATCATAGCTATCATAAGAGCTCCTAAATGTAGATATTAGGTAGCTAATTGAGAAACCCTTTGTAGCTTATAGGTTACATTTAATTATCAAACCAGGAACGTGAACATGAAATGTGTCTACACTATATATGAACCATGACCTCATCAAGGTTGTTTTCCTACTTCAATGGAAAGCAATTATAATGAAGTAAAATATATAAACTATTCATCTTAAGTTAATAACAAACAAAAATGAACTAACACAAAAAATGATAGATAAGCTTCAAACAATTCAAAGTGATATTGAAACTAACTGGTTAAAAAATAGTCATTTCTATAGGAAACCATTTGCACTAATCAAAGTAACATTATATATCTACTTTAATCACAATGAAAAAATAAAAATCTAATTGATAACATAAAATCAAAGAGTGGAGATATGTTACCTCAAGTGGGACCCTTTGGTTAATAATCATGGATGCATAATATAGAAGATAAACTAAATTAGTAGCTCATTTATTCATGCATTCAATAATGGTTCGTTAAAGTAATGATTTACTTAACTGAAAAGAGATATATATCTTGAAGCATTAACCTCTTCAATTTACAATAGGCTCGTGTGTGTGTGTGTGTGTGTGTGTGTGTGTGTGTGTGTGTGTGTTTTATATCTAAGCTTAATAGTTTTTACCTTCCAACTATGTGCTACTTAATACTTGAATCTAGGAGGATGTTTATTGTTCATTAAGGAAATTATTAACCACAAGAGAGTCCTAGAAGGATTGAACCACTCTAACCACATTAAAACATAATTAACTATTTGTAATAATGTAGAAGAATTAATAAATAAATGTTGGAGGTGATGAGTCATCCCTTGAAGAATCCTTTGATTGATTCATGTCCTCACAAGGGTTATGTAGATAGTCAAACTACCCTATTGACTCTTTCCAAGTGAGATATGTTTGTGGTTACAGGAGCCTTCACAGTCTCAATTACAAAACCGAGCTTCATCGACCAAGTTGAAATGCTACCAAAAAAATATTATTTCAAGCATCAAATATAATATATATCCATTCAAATTCATTCACATTACTCGTGTAATTTTAGGTATATACTTATATATCATCATTCATTAATAAACATACCAGAATACATCATATGTATCTTCATATCATAAAAAAGAATCAAGTCTTAGTTAAGTCTGCAACACAATAAGCATAAAAGAGTCTAACTAAAGTATAGTAAAGACCATGTAATAAGAAAAATATTGAACTCCTCACCCCCTCCACACCCCCTCCCAACTTAGTTATGTCCTTGTCCCCAAGTAGCCCCAACTAGTTGGTTCCTCATTAAAGCTAGCTCACTAAAGTCACTATGCAATATCATTCCTAAGAGAGGTGATAGTGGATTCTAGTATAATTCATCACATCTTTAAATCCTTATCCACCTTAGATCCTCTAGCTTAGCATTATACTCCATTGCTTCCCTCCGATCTGGTACAAGCGACAAGAGCAATGCATATTGAAAGAGAAGGGAAGACTAAGTAAGTCCTAACTGCTAGCCAACTACATGTAGTTATTTATCCTCGTGATTGTTGCCTGATATTTGTTAGAGTAATTTTGCAATTGCTCTTTAGTGCTTAAGTTTCACTTAGGCAGTTTCAGTTAGTCTTAGGAAAGTTTCTATTTCCTAGCAGCTGCCCGTTTAGGGTTTCGACATCCTTTATAAGGATTGTCTTCTTTGTATTTCATAAGGAGTTTGTAATCATTTCATTGTTGAATATAGAACATATTTTATGTCAACATGTGTTTGCACTCTCTGGCCTATCGGCCGCCATAGCTTCTCTCTTCTCTCTTCTGTCTTCTTCATTCTCGTAGCAGTTGTTTTGCATGCAGGTGTTTCTTGGGTAGATTGACATTCTTCAATCTCAACATGGTATCAGAGCTTTCCTGCTGTCAGCTGTTCGAGTTGTTGTGAAGCGTTCGAGGGTTTGGAGGTTTCTCAGGCTTTTCTGGCAGTCTTTCATTAGTTCTGGGGGGTCTCT
>MU225176.1:1081646-1108218 GCA_018584345.1 Thuja plicata | reverse complement strand
TACATGTGTATATATACACATGTATGTATGTGTATACATGTGTATATACATACATGTATGTGTATATATATATGTGTGTGTGTACATGTGTATATATACATGTGTGTATATATACACATGTGTGTGTATACACATGTGTGTGTGTATACACATGTGTGTATATATGTGTATGTGTGTATATGTGTGTGTGTATATGTGTATGTGTTCAAAAAAAAAATTCCAATTCCAATTCTAGTTGTGTGGAACCAAACACAAAATTTGCATCTTCTCAGTCATCTTCCAGGTGAACCAAACAGGACAGCCATATTCTAGAATTCATTTTTGAGAATAGCACAAACCTAGAATGGATTCAATTCTAGAATTGGCAATTCCAGCATGCACAAATTCCGCCAACCAAACGGGCCCTAGAGGTATATAGATCTGCTTTGGAGTCCTCAATCTTTTTGGTTTGCTTAGACTTCCTATAAATTGCATACAACAATATTTGTGTTGCACCTAAAGTTGTTGCCACTAAAGTTGTTGCCAGTCCATTTGGAATATGCACAACACCAAGCATTTGCAATCACTACAACCATTAAAATTTCAAGGCCACACTATTTATTCATCAAATGTTGGTTACCCAAACCTACCGCCACAAATAGGTCCCTTTCAATAACATTGTATATAAACCATGAAAGGTTGCACATAAATACAAATAATGACAAAGATGGCATAAACTCCACGCTCTTTGTCTGAATCACCATTTTCTATCATAATCCATGCTAAGAAAATCTCATAACAATGTGCTTAATTAAGTAGTATTGTATAACTTAACAAGATTTCAAAGGATGCAGTGCACCCATTACAGAGAAGAGAAAAAAATGGATGTTTATCCTTCAAACAGAAAAAAGAAAAAAAAAACATTATGAAACTTAGTAGTAGCTATTGAAGATAAGGAAATTACTTTTCAATATTATCATTTTGATAATAGATTATAGAGCCTGATGAAATTTTGATACAAAATAAATTTGATTCCAACTATTATAGAAAGTGGGGCACCATACATGCAGACTGAAAGGGTTGCAACAATTACTCCAACGAAAAGCGAGTGAGGAGTGTGATGAAGAACTGTAAGTGATATAAAAAAATAATGGCTGCAAACAATACCAACTCTGCAATGTACAACCCAAAAAATTTGGTCGTAGGGTTAAGTTGAAAAAAGACAACATGATAGAAGATACTGAAAAAAACTCTTGGTTTCCAGGAAAAAACAAGGATAAGAATGAAAAAAAACAAGGTAACTTGCCAAAGTAAGAGGGGGAAAAGCCAAATTTGTTTCCATAGCCGAAAAACTAAAATTCACAGCAAAGAGGCTGATAATTATTCGGGAAGAAAATGAATTTTTAGGAGAAAAGCTCCCACACAAAGCCTATCCGCTTAAATATACTGGCTCAATAGTAATATGACAAGATAGGAATATTTCTGGTGGCTTGTGTATGTGCGTGTGAATATGCATCACGTGTACCTATTACACACACTTCAATGAATCATTGCATGGCTTATCTATTCAAAACATGAAATCAAGGAAATGACAATGGATTAAACTGAAATCAACTCATTTCCTTCTAGTAGGCAGGAGTTTGGATTTTTCTCTCATGTCATCACAAAATCCAGTGACTACACCTGTTCTAAACGAAGGATTTGCAACTTAATGATTAAGTTATATGATATTCAAGATGCGGTTTATTGTTAATCCAAGACTAATTATGATCACTTTTAAACCCAAAATGAAAGCTTGATTGATTGATTTTAAACCCAAATCCAAATGTGCTCAAGATTTGAAGTTTGAATGTTTTGAAAATAAATTAACTAACAATAACAATGCTAATTAATGCAAACTAAATGACTAAATGCTCAAATATGTTAAATGCTCCAAATGCTAAAAAATAAGTAGAATAATGATATATCAAATTTCCTGGATCCTTTGTGAGGAAATGAGGTCGTCTTTTATAGAAAATCTCTCTTGAATCGATGGTCGAGATCGAAACTGAAGAACATGCATGATTCGATTTGAGGAAGCACAATCCATGTGCTCAGAAGATAATTGGTCGAGAGGGTCAATCATTTAGGAAACTTCTAGAATCTATTTTCATTAATTAGATTGAACTTCCAAAATGAGAAATAGAAAAGAATTAGTTAATAGAATAAAACTGATTTATTTCTATTTTGATATTCAATTGACTGAAATGATTGATCAATCATTTAGCAAACTTCCAAAATCTATTTTCAATTAACTAGGTTGTTTCCAAAATGAGAAATATGAAAGAATTAGTTAACTGAATAAAACAGATTTGTTTCTAATTTGTTGTTCATTTAACTAAAATGATGACATAAGATGCATTTTAACTCAACTTTATTAATTTAATTCCTTTTTTTAATTTAATTAACAATTTATTTAATCAATATATTAAAATATTAATTAAAGAATAACCTAAGGTTTATTTGCCAATGTTTTTTTATTTTAGGAATTAATTAATTAATCAAGTGCGGTGATAGATTAGGACCTAGTGTTTAGGTCAGATCAGATTGAAAATGATGAATTGTCTTTAGGGTTTAAGACTTAGGATGGTCAAGATTAGGGTTTTCTTGATTAAAGATCAAGATCGAGGGTCTAGGGTTTAGATGGCCATTTTTAGGTCATTACAGTATATTCATGTTCCTTATTCAATGCTTCATTTTCGTGTTTAAACTTCTCAATCTAATAAGATGATTCATTCTCAATCTCCTCAATAAGTTCTTCCCTCTTGCTCCTAGAAATGTCAATCTGCTTTTTGAGTTTCTTGATATAATCTTATGCTTTTCTAAGCTTGTATTTTAGTTCAACATTATCAGCTTTTTCCTTATCCAGATCTTCTAGTGCTACTACAAAATTTTCTTCCAAACTACTTGAATCCATGTGGATTTGCCTTAAGTTGATAGACTTTCTCTCCAAGGTCGTCAGGCTTTGATACCAATTGTTAGGATCAAGCAACACTGAGAGGGAGGGGTGAATCAATGTTGTAGTACTTTTTATTAACTTTAAACAATTCAAACTTAACCACACAATAACAGAAATGAAGAGGACATAGGCATAAAGTAAATAACTCATAACACCATGATTTGTTCACAAGGAAACCCTGATTAAAGGGAAAACCCCAGTGGGGATGGTACCCACAAATTATTCACTAAGAGTATAATGTCCCTGCTAGGAGACCTAGACCTATTACGAGCTGAATATTACATTTAGTACAATATGCTATTAAATGATGTAGACCCTGTTAGGGGTGATACAAGGAGCTCACTGCTCTTACAAAATAAAATTGTCATTTTACTATGTTTTATCACAAAAGATGAACTATACAGGCATATGTTATGCTTAAGTAGTCCCAGTTATAGCTTGCAACATCCTCTACATTAATCTGACATCACAATCCATTCACACTTCACTCTCACATTATCGCATCTCAAAAACATCTTTACATATATATCAGATCTCATAATAGATCCAGTCGGCTCACAAGTGCATCACCAAACGTGTCAATACATAATCCAAGTGTAAATATGCAATAGGTGATCATGCCTTTATCAAGATATAATAGGACTCAACCTAAATCCAAAATGGCATTCCTGGAATCCACACATTACTTCCTTAATCATCATGACCACTCATATGCCTTGTTTCACTGCTATACTTGTCTTCACGTACGAAAAACATGTTGTAACTCTCGCCAATCAACTCCAAAATATAAGCAACCTTAACTAAAGGTATAATACATCTCATAATACATACATCTAAGCTCGCATGATTTAATTCATCATATATTGTGTTCGCAGACAACAATGTGCAATTGTATCATGTCAATTGCTTCCTGGATTTAGTCATTTTTCCAAAACTGAACAACCAAAATTGGACTGTACTCCGAGGCGACCATTCTAATAAGTAACTTGTTTCCATAAATGGAAACATCTATGCTATACTTACTAGGCCACTTTCCAACACTCAAGAGTGGCCAAGATGGAATCTTTTTTATACATTTGCATTGATAAGCTTCATAATCATGCAGACAAAGTGGTGGAAGTTTGGAGGAAAAAGGAGGTTTGGAAAAAATAAATCTTACATGTTGGCTTTCCTAATTACACGACGATCCAAAAATTTTCTTCTCCACATAAGGAATGGAAAGTGGAATGTGTCTCCTCAACAGAACAGACAAAGTATGGAAGTTCCACAATATCGCCACAACCATGATCACGCCCTAGATGGATTTCTTTGTTTTGTGTCTTAGTTTAGTTAAGGCATCTTTTAGTTTTGCTTTTTGGCTGTGAAAATTTAAATTTTACTCTGGAACAAAGTTAGTTTAACTCTGGGGTTTAAAGATAGTTCTCTTAAAACAGACTATATATGTTTGTAAAAGACATTATGAGGGTCTGAGAAATTTTGAGCATATAGATCTCATATTAATACTTTATGATGCATGTGACATTTTTTGAAAAACTTTATCTATGCATGAATATGGAAAATGGTTATTACAAGCTTAAATTTGTGTGTTTAAGTGAATGAGAGAGAGCTCCTATGTGAATTCATACTTCAATGTGGTGATTGTTCATCTTTTGAAAATATATCATATATTTTATTGAATATTGTTGGTTTATAAGCTCAGTAAGTTAAGTTTATCCATATTGAAATAGGGTCTATGTACTCTTTATTCTAAACTACTTATTTCAAAAATCGCATTCATGTCATGGTGATGTGTGAATGTTAGCAATCCTTTATTACTTTTTGGTTAAAAGTATATTCATATATTAGTGTAGGTTATATTCATTGAAAATCTTTGAAAGGGAGTTGTACCTTAATTCATAGGGAAACTATTTTTAGTTTACCCAACTGTGGTTACTCATTTGTTCTTAAAGAAGGGTTATAGAGTAAAATAAAATTGTTATTAATAAGGACAATTTCGTTAACCAACACACGTGTATGTATGTGAGTTGCATGTACTTGCATATGTATTGCATGTAGTCTCATTTGGATTGCATGTGCTTGTGTGCCAATGCATGTGAATTTCCATGGTGTTTATATTTTCTATGTTTTTCTTTCGTTTTGATTTATTAGCCTAACAAGCTAGAGGGAATAATCAATTGATTTTAATCCTTCTCTGAACTTGTTTTGCAATTGATCTTGTTTTTTGGTACAACTAGTTGATTCTGAAAGATGAAGTTTTAAGGAGTTGACCATGTTGTTATTTGATTTAATATGGATCGGGAAGCTCCCATTTGCATTAGTACATTTTGGCAAATATGTGGCTACGTGAATAAAAAATTTAGTCACACCACTAAAAAATTTAGTCACAGGACTAAAATTGATCAAATTCTACTAGTTTTTTGTATTTCACAAGTATAAATGACTGAATAATTAATCACCTAAACAAAAATGACAAAATAAATGACTAAATATTCAGTCACTAATAATCAGTCACCCAAACAAAAATGACTAAATAAATATTTATTATTACTCCTTTATAATAACATTTGATAATATAATCATAGATTAATACATAACTTAGAAGTTCCATTTCACTAGAAATGTGTATTCCCCAATAGACTTATTGCTTGAGAAATCCATCTACACCTGTCTCATGCCAGAAATCTGGCTTTCAGGTGATTTCAAAATCGATCGATAAACACCATTTAGAGAACATGTTTAGGTTGTCTCTGAACATCATATAAAAATCCAAATATTTATGGGCAAGCGGGTTCATTTAACAAGACTCATTTATTGCCATTTTTGGATAATCTCATTTTCTATGTTTATTGAAACAACTCTCTGATGGGTTGCTCAGCTATAAGGTTGTTTAATATTCAACTCCATTTTATGAATTCTACTTTTAACACCATGTAATTGTTACCTATTTTTCACACATGTGAGAAATAAGTTTCTTTACATTGGGTCTTAGGTTTGAATAGAAATAAAGAAAAAAAATGTAGGTGTTTGTCAAGGAATGAATTTTAAGGATCAAAATGTCATTATATTGACAATATGTGAAAGATTAATGATAGAAGATTTCCACAATCCATTAATAACATAGAGACTGATGCTTCTAGATTTGATTTTGTATATATGATTTTTAGCATCAAAGCAAATAACGTTTCATATCACACTTTGTCATTCATCATGAGGATAAAGAGAGTCAAAAGAATCATGTAAGATATGTAGTTGCAGACCTGGAATAAATAGAAGGGGAAAGGAAGAGAGAGACATGAAACACATGAAGAACCAATATGTCAAAAGGTCAACCAAAAATAAAAATACAATAAAAGAAAAAAATTGCAAAGGAAAAAATAAACAATAAACAAGTGAAAAGTAAATAAATAATACAAAGGAAAGAACGAAGAAAATCAAAAGGATAAAAAGATTAAAAAAAGCAAGAAGAAAAAGATGTAGATTAAATAACAAAAGAAGAGAAACTCAAAAAATGAAGTTAACGCAAAATGAAAATATGAATAAAATGATAAATATGATATTATATACCATAAATTTGAATTTAACGTGTCTCAAGTGCACCTACCTTTTTCCTAGAATTGACATTTTGCTGCAAAAGGTGAAAAATTCCAAGATAATGCTCATGATGGATGATTCTTTCGGTATAATCAAGTAGTGACCAAGGATTCTAAGTAGGGGAGAGGACCCAGTAGTTGAGCACCCTAACTTTGCGCTTCTCAAAATCCTATGTGGAAAGTTCAAATCACTCCCATTTTTTTTATAGTAGTTTACTTGGCAAGTCCCCTGCTTATAACTAAGGTTTCAGGGCCACGTCATCAAATATGATGCCACATCAGCATGCTTTTTGCCAAGGTGTCCAAAACAGCCCCAAAAAAAAGTGAGACCAGTCGTAGTGCATTAGGGACCCCCATACTTGAGCAACTGATGTGGAATCACACAATTGGTTGCTTTTTAGAATAAGGGACACATTTCATTCAATTATGGGTAGTCATCATCAACAAAAACAACTTTAAAGTCACAACTATTGATACAATGCTGTAAAAAATATTAGATATTAAATCAAGAAGTGTGGGTATTAAGTGAACAACTCCTATCACAACCATTGGAATGTGTTCAACTACCGGGTCCTCTCCCCTAGCATAGTACAATATTTACAACTCCTCGAGGCATCTATTTTTACATGATAATATCATTTGGTTTAAAAATGTAAGGGTCACTGTTCAAAGGGTAATTGATGAACATTACTTTGTTTAGTTTGAAAGATGAAACCATGGTGGTATACCAAGATGATCTTATTACTTAACCCAAGGAAAAACAATCATTACAAACATTTTTAGGCAATCTTACAAAAATATATGAAATGTGATAACTTTTTAAATTTTAAGAAATTCATCATATAAAATAATAAGATTTTTGGGTTTTTTTTATATCTAAGGAGAGGGTGAGGATAGATCCAAAGATTTTAAAAATTATCGTGTTTGTGATTCTAAGACAATAAAGGGTATGAAGTGCTTCAAGTAGATAAAATTTGTAGGAAATTCATCGTTATCTTTGTAGAGAGGACCGAGGCCATTTTTCAGATGCCAACTAAAGGGTGGTTAATATCATATAGATTAAGGAGTTGGATAATTTATTTTTGGAAAATAAAGGGTACTTAAGAAAGTATCTGTCATAATAACACTATATTATTATAAGTTTTTCCTACTCTTTTATTCATGTCATCTAAAGAAAAACTACTATTATGTTGTAGAAGCAACCAAATGTGTATGAGTAACAAATAAAAAATTTCAACAAATACTTACAAGGTGAAAAATTGAAGTGTTCCATTGTGGAGAAAAATGTTGATGAGTTGTCATAGGAGAAAGGGTTGCATTTGTGTTACACATAGTTGTGAAGGTCATCTTCACTTAGCAGGAGGATTTTGGTAAAATATGTAGGTGGATCAACATGATCTAACAATATGACATAAAGGTTTAAAACAAAAAAAAAATGGTTATAGGACAAGGCATAGCTAAGCTAATGGCAAATACACATCTTGAAGCAATATAGCTAAACAATGTATGTATTAACCTTCTACATACCTTTTTTCCTTTGAATGAAGAACTAGTTATGGTGTGAAGATGTAATATTTTAC
Source organism: Thuja plicata (assembly GCA_018584345.1). Classification (NCBI taxonomy): domain Eukaryota; kingdom Viridiplantae; phylum Streptophyta; class Pinopsida; order Cupressales; family Cupressaceae; genus Thuja; species Thuja plicata. The sequence continues at coordinate 1,100,071 of MU225176.1, read as the reverse complement.
TTGGATAACACGAAAGATCCTCTTTGGAAAAAAGAGGATAAACAAAGAATATTAAAATTTCAATCCTGTGAGTATTAATAATTCAAGGTAATTTTGTATGGAAACCATGATAGGTTGCTACTCAAGTTTCTTAATCAACAACAATCCACTAAAGTAATGAGTAAATGTCAGCAAAAATCTTGTGGTAAAAAAATAATATTGTATGCCACTACATGTAAGATTCTTAGAATAGGATATTAGTGACCTTTTTTATTTAGGGATGTAGCTAATGTGGTTAAAAAGTGTGCTTCCTATTAAATATTTTTTTGGTTGTACTAAGTTTTCAATTATTTTTCCATCACATTCATAACATTTGAAGCTTATAATCAACAATGTGACATTAATCTTATACAGGAAATCATGGAGAGATCAAGAAACAAATATAAGTGCATTCCTCTCACCACATATTATTTTACTAAGGAACTTAGGTAGTCCCCACTATAAATACAACATCAAAAGTGGTGGTCAATTTATTATTGAACAACATGGTAACCAAATTTGATACGCTTGTACAATAATTTTTTATAATGCTACATATTTTATATCCCATAAAATTTCAAATCTCTTTTGAAACTATGAGATCAATATGATCTTATCATCCCTGAGGTAATGCTCATGCTAAATCCAACAAAAAGAGTATAATAATAATTATGAAAATAGTATTCTATGTAAAGAAGAAAGGTGAGAATAAGTTAAAGTTTTTGTATGGTGAATATGATCACTTACAAGATGACTATTTACAGGAGACTCTTTGAATTGGTTTATATATTAGAAGACAAGATACTAATTATACTAGAGTTGCTAGTGTAGACGCCGAAAATCGTTCTTACCTAATACCACTTAATTTTTTTCCTAATGTTGATCCCTTAACAAAATAAATATATATTATTTATTTAATTATTTTTACCTTATCCTATTCCATTAGTTAAATTAGAGTTATTTATTTTCTAATTTCACCTCTATCCATTTATCCTTCTCCATTCAATCATATCCCTTCAACTTGTTCACATGGATTATAGAGTTTCAATCATGTGACAAGCGTCCCATTCACATGTCTAACTAATCCATATCCCTATTCATTAAATATAGATATCTTCCCAAAAGTCAAACTGACTTCTTATATTATCCATCTATTTCAAACCAAAACTCTTAATCCTAGCCATTTACATAAGGATGTTTTCTTACTTGCCCAATTTAAAATACTCTCCATCATGCTACACTTTTCACATAACTACAAAATTGATTCTAACTCTTATCCTCCTTTAATCTTAGCCATACATCCTCAATCAACCATAGCCGTTGATTTTTCCTCTTTAGAGTTATATAAATAGAGGCATACAATCCAATCAACCATCTATTAACATACTATCAAGCTTATGATGTCATTTTCATCTTGTTATCATTTATATACCAAGGTTATGTTGGTTTTTCTACTAAGTGACCCACGTCATCTTCAAAGAGAAAATTCAATAGAACCAGGGAGCATTATACTTCAAGATCACATAGGACAATGGAGATAGTTGAGGTATACATTTGATTTCCTTGCATTTCTCTTGTTATTATTACTTTTAAATCTATTTTTACCATCTTCAAATAGTATAGAAATTGTTGCTTTAAGTTTAAGGAGTAGGAAGTGATGCATTATCTCAAAGAGTGCGTGAGCTAGTAGATTTGGATGAAAGCATAATATTTGTTCAAATTTTATAGTTCTGTTATGGTAGTAAAAAAGAAGCATATATTTAATAAGAAGGAAACTAAAAATAATAATTAAGTAGGAGACTTGGTCCTCATGTAGACTGTTAAATCTGAATATGAAGGGAAACATAGAAAGTTTAATGCTTTTATAATTAGGTCTTATCAAATTATAAATGAGTATGTGAAAAACATATTCTATAGCAATAGCTTAGATGGTGATATCATGGGAAGGTATTTTTATGTTGTACATGTTCCTTTTCATTGTGTTATATTTTCCTTATACAATCATGATCTTTGTTGATCAAAGTGAAGTGTGTATGCACCTCATGATATATTTTAACTTGGTTTTATACTTTTCAGTGATGTTTAATCAGTGTTTTATGGGTTTCCCTGAAAGAAAAAGGTAGGCTTCTTGTTGTATCCACTTGGTATACACATCCCATCTAGAGATCATGTTAGCAATATATTTTGTATGCCTTAAAATTACAAAATATTTAATCCATGTGTCCTATTTGTTGCATTAAATTTTCATTTTGAATTATTTATATCTATTAAAATAATCATTATTTGGACTTATCAAATTGTAAATGAGTGTGAGAAAAATATATTCTATATCAATAGCTTAGATGGTGATATCATGGTAAGGTATTTATATGTTGCACATATGCATTTTCATTGTGTTATATAACCTTATACAATCATGATCTCTGTTGATCATAGTGAAGTATGTATGTACCTTGTTATATATTTTAAGTTAGTTTTATACTTTTCACTGATGTTGCATGACTGTTTTATGGGTTTCCCTCAAAGAAAAAGGTAGGCTTAGATTATTATATCCACTTGGTATACACATCCCAACTAGATCTCATGCTAGCAATATATTTTGTATGCCTTAATATTATAAAATATTTAAGCCATGTGTCCCATTTGTTGCATTAATTTTGCCTTTTGAATCATTTATATCTATTCAAATAATTATTTCAATGGATCCCCATGTTAAACTTGTTAATAAATATTATTATTTGCATCCTTTTAGGTCTTTTTCACGTGTCTAAGTTTCTTGGTGAGAGATTTTGAGTCAATTTTTAGTCCTAGGTAGTTTTTTAAGATTACCTTTACCTTGGTACCTCTTTCTTCCATGAAATTCCTTGCAAAGATTTTAGGTTCTTTCTATCATTGTTACTTCATTTCCATTCATATCCCCCACACTTCATTTTTATCTTCTCTCTCCCATTACCATGGAATTCCTTCCTCTTGACCCTCGAATCTCAATCTTTTACAACATCTTGTGCTCCTTCAAAAATATATACTTTCTCCAACTTAAACCATTCAATTTGCTATTTATGCATGAGAAGTCATAGAACCGTGTTGCTCAAATTAGAGACTCCACCTACCTTAGTGTATGGTCTCATGATGATATTAACGACTAGAAATGAACATAGAGGATGTAAAATGATCTAGATGCGACCATAATAGCATTAAGCCCATCAAGGTCTCAAAATTGCATACAAGGCCATGTGAAGATGATAAAGGCCTATACGGTTTCTCAAAATCATAAATGAAAATACTAGTTGTTGTAGGCCTATGTATGGTGTTGGGCCACTCCTTTGATTGAGAAGAATATTCTAGGTACCTTAAGTCATTTGACACTAGATCATACGTATATTTTACTATAGATTATCGTGTTGCCAAATTCAATGTTTTCCCTAACATATAAATATTACATATAGATATTACAACAATTAATGAGATGAGAGTAGTGCTTTTATGATTTAAATATTATAAATATAAGAATGAAAGATGTCAAAAAGCTAGATGATTTTTCTACTCGTAGGGTTGTAAGTGTCTAAGACTACTCTAGGGTTTCATATTCTTCAAGTCTAGTATGTAAGTTAGAAGCACATTGTGTGAACCACATAAAGGGTTTCAAGTAGGAAAATATATCTATAAGTAAATGTCTCCATGATAGTGTAATTTTAAAGAAAATATTTCAACTTAGTCATCGATTTCCTCTTGTCATATTTGCTAGCTTGAATATAATAAGCATTCGATAAATGTGTGAAATTATTATTATTATTATTATTATTTATTTTATCTCATGTGAATTTTTGTAGCATTGATAATTAAATATGTTCAATTAATATGGAGTGGCATATTTGATTTGTATATGTGTAAAAATTTAGTTTAGTTTTGATTTATAAGTGTGTCATCTTCCTTGTTATAAGTTGGATTTGGATTACCTATTGGAGTAGGCACTAGTATTAAAGGTCAACGATCAAACACATTTATAATAAGAAAATATATCATTTTTAATGAGTTAGGAACTAGGTTAAATTTTACATATTTTATGATTTAGAGATATAGTCTAGAGAATATCCTCAATGAACTTTAATAGCCAATATTTAGGAGAATAATGTTAGTCATACACACTCCTTGCAAATGTGAGTGATGAGTGGACATTTATGGAAACACTATATTATTGCTACCTTAAAATGTATGCAAAGTTTTTTTATTAACTTAATGAGGTGTTTTGTAGGTAAATAGTACGTCATAGACTTAGTGACAAATATTTGGGTCTAGTACAAATTGGGTATAACTATTATCTAGAGAATCTTATCATAATACTTATGTTGATAATCTCATCAAGGAAACTTCTAAGAATACCCTCCTAATCTTAACTTATACCAAAGTGAAGGAGAGAGAGCCCACTCTTAGGAATAGTCCTTCAATCATACATATCTTGTTTAGTATACATTCCATCTTCATAAAGACAAGTCCATGTCCATGAAAATGGGTTGATACTCTAGGTTTATATTACATTTTTTATAACTATCAAGGCTTGCACAAGATGTAGATAACATAAAATCACAACTAATTTGTTAATCATAAACATGAATTATACTACTATTATACAATAAAACATCATTAACATCAATAGAAGCATCGTGAATTAAAGAGTCATCAAACACACCATGAGAAAATAAAGGAAAAGAATGGTCATTTCAAGGCACATAACTAGTATAATAAATACAAACATCATGAGAATCATCACTAGGATAATCATTATTAATAAGTATATCTCATAGATACATTTAGCAAGAGAGACCCATTAAGGATAATTGATAGATACAGTAAGTGATCAATCACAAGAGAATTTTTTTTTGCTTGGTAGGCACATCATCACATGAAGCCTAATCCCTATAGGTATCATAAAAAGGCATTGTAAGTGTTTGAGAATTATTTATTTTTGAATTTATTATATTATTATATTGCTTTCTAGTAGTCTAATTAGGACAAGCCCACTTAGTTGTGTTAATCAATTATGTTCCTGTATATTGTGCACTTTATTACCCCTTGTCTAGTTACCAAGTCATTCAATTATGTTACCATGTCTTATGTACATTATTTACACTTATCTAGTCCTAGTTAAGTTACACTCCTTATCACCAGCTAGGTATGTTAAGCTTTAACTAGCTGCATCTATTATGGATGTTGATCCTTAGCTACCATCTTTTATGCACTGCCTTGCTCTATACACGCATAAGACTACTATGTGATGTAAAACTTTATATATTCCTTGATTATAATACCTTTTTATTCTATCATATATTTTTTGTGGCATTGTGTTAATGCTATATTAATTTATCATCCTCATAATTTATGCAAGGTGAATAATTATCATGAATCATGGGGACAAATGAAGAAGAGTCATCTTACTTGAAATAATGAATGCTAATAAAATCTATTAAAAATGAAAAAGGTGATACATTATGAACCAGGGCTTTGATAGAGCATTTAACATCCTCTATATGGGTAAGATGAAACAAACATTGAAATAAGCATTACAATTTTTGATATATGAATATATATGGATCAAATATAAGGTTTGAGTATAATCTATAATAAAAAATTTTAGCAATTAAGCACGATCAAAGGGTGGGAGGTTAGAAAGTAAAGAGACAACAAATAAGGACATACCAAGCCCTAATAAAATCTAAAATTAATGATACACTAACAAAATTAGAAATAACACAGATCAAAAAGTTAGGGTAAAAATTTTAGATTTCGCCATTTTTATGTAAGGGAGTAAATCACACTTGCATAAAAATCTAGAGAAAATAAATGTGAATAAAAAAATCTTGAGATTTTAAGAGTCAATACATAAGTATGCGCTTGACTAGATTTGAAATAAAAATAACTAATTATGGTATATGCATACCTTGATGTCAATGAAGAGAGGTGGTTTCTTTATGACATGTTACTACCTAAAATTTGATGTCGAAACTAATATGAATGTAATAAGATGACTTATCTCTATAAGTTTTGAAATTGTGCAAACCCTTGGATCAATTTCATGTTTTGGAATTAAGTTGTGCCTATGTGGACTTGATATCTATACTATAGAAATGGCCCTGTGATCTACCCACATTTCATGCTACAAATAGAGACTCGGCTAATGCTTGCATGAGCACTGAGAAAATTGTTATTGTTAACAAACACCTTTTGAACTTTTCATGGAAGGATCTTCACCTTAGATAAACCATGTGATTCGTTTAAAATTTCTAATAAAATTGAGGGACAAAAAGCAACCATGCAAATGCCAATGATATAACTATGATGGTGTGTGAAAATTGGTACTTGGAACAAGGTGTAAAAGGGTGATGCAACAATGTAGTGCAAGAACTAAGGTTTTGGATTTTGTTGACCAAGAGGCAATGCGATCAAAATATGCTAACATGGTGTTGTGTTATGATATGGGCAAGGGTAATTATGAGAGAGAGCAATTCCAAAGAATAGGTGATTTTAGGGAAATGAGGGAGGGATTCTGTATGATCCATATAGATCTTTTTATACTAGACCTAGGCACATAATTTGAAAGCTTTGGTGCAAGATTTAACAAGTAATGACTAGTTAGAATCAAGTTGATTTTAATCTTAAACATGAAGGTCAACCTTGTGTTATGAAATTGACTTAAATAATTTGTACACCCATATTCAACCTAAATAAAAAGTTGATAATTTAAAAATTGAAAAACATACACGAAATAATAAAATTGTCTTCTTCCAAATCAAATAAAAAATGAGAACAATAAAATTTGAAATTGTTCAAAATATTTGTTAAAATCAAATATTCAAAAACTTCAAAACAAAATTACAAAGAATAAAGATTCAAGATCAAAATAGTTAATGCCCCTCACACTAATGGGTCTTTGGTTTGTTGGTGAAGTTAAATAGTTCTTAAAGAACACACCAATGATCAAGTCTTGCAAGTGCATGGTTCTAACACATAAGTAATGAGGCCACGATTGTACCCTAGGCAAATTTGGATACCTCCGTATTTTGACTCTTCATCAAAGAGATTTGAACCTACTATAGACTTGTGCTCCCAAATAGCTATAAACAACATTATAACGAAAATCCTCCAATCATAGAGGAAAAAAATTGCCCCTCACCAATATTGCAAATGAAAAGAAAGCTCCACAATGTGTACTCTTTAAATTGGATATACACACTGCCCAAATTTATATATATACCCCGTACGTGCCGGCGATATATACTGTGTATATACTCCGTAAGAAACGGAGGTTTATGGAGTGACAAGTGGGGCCCGCCGCGCCGACAAAAGCAAATTAACGACACGTGTAGAAATGCCCCATTCGGGTTTCAAAGCTGCGCGTGAATTAAGGCTGACGAGACCGTACTTTAACGGGCAACGAGTAATTATAAAAAAGTACGAAGAATAAATTGGCAGTATAAAGTAAGAAAGTCAAATCCCAAGTGAAAATCCTCGTGAAAACGTTAAGGATTATTAAAAATCGTATTCACAAAGGACTATAATAACAAGAAGCTGCAATTGTTAAATATTTAACGCAACATAGGCCTTGACAAAAGGGGAATGTTTTGCCGAAGTTATCATATTTTCCATGCTTTTTTCCATGTGGTCTAAGTTTGTTAACTATGGAAAAGTTTTTCCTTGGTGGTTTTGTTTTTCCCTTTTGTCTTAAATGGGATAAGGATTTCATCTTTCTATGGTACTTGTCCCCTTGTTTTTTTAATGCACCTTGTTAAGTGGAAGTGTGGCTGTGGAATGGTACAAATAGTGTTGTTTCTATTAGTTTTTTTCTAGTTTTGTCTTTGTTTAAGATAATATTTTTATATTCCTACATATGACAAATGATATGATATTTGTTTAAATTTGGGTTCACTTTCCTAGTTTTTATATATAATCTTTAGACGTTTAGTTCCATTCTATTTGTTTATATATATTTTTATAAATTTGTCTTTCTTGTTTGTTTATAATGTTTATTTATTCGCTTATTTTTATTTAGTCATTGTCACTGTATTCTATTTTAAGTAAGTATGTGAATGTATGGATGATCTTGCGATTACAAAATTATTTTTTAAAATATAATTTTAATTGTGAGTATGTATACAACTTTTAGATAATTTGTGTAAATTTTTGCGAATCAATGTTATTCAAAAGTTGTATACATAAATATTTAATATTAAAATGTGATTGATTGACCTCTACCAACCTTCTACCTTGAGCTAGATAAGCACACTTTTGTTGTGATTTAGTGTTATGTATTAGTATTTAATGACATTTGATGTATTCATTCTAATAATTTTTAAGAATTATTCAAAAGTACAAAATTATATAGCATTGATGTGATCAACATGGACACAATTGAACTAGTGCAATGAAAAGAGTGAAAAATATGCATCTTAAGCACTTGCTTACTATCTTTAATATTGTTTAAATTCAAGGGATTTGTTAAGGCTTAATGCCCTCATAGTCTGATTGTACAACACCAATACAGTATTTATAAATACCATAAGTTCCTATTTCTACAAAATGTAGAGTAAAGAACATAGTACAAGGTAAAACTATGAAACAAATCTCTAGAAATTACTAAGGTGAATTTCAAGCTAGGGCATACATTCATTATCGTGAACTAGTCCCAAGAATGCAAATGTATCCTTTAACAAGGCAAATGTCTAGCACACAATTCCAAGAAGTCACACTAAGATAGAGGTACAATTTTTAGGATTTGATAACTTACAATATTTTGAACTTCACCCATTTGGCTTTTATTATTTAGCAATCTGAGTAAATTTATTTTCTATTCACATTTCTTGTCTTTAATTATTTTAAATTATTGATATATAGTCAAGTTGTCTATGTATCTAAGGGTTGGTTTATGCTTATTTGTACACATTTCATTATATTAACATAGGTCGCCCCCAGGAAATCCCCTTTTTTTCCTCTTCCATTTTGTGAAGTTGATTGATCCTACAAACAACCTATATTTTATCTGGGGTTTCTAAACTTGCATTGGGGTTCTTAGATTTATGCATTTCAAAATCTCACACCATATTTAGATTTGGCATTCCCTTTAATTTCTCAAACTTTCTTAATCTTTCATTAGCTTAGAGTTTGGTGCTTATTTTATATTATTGTTTATCACTTTATCTACCCACCCTTGGGTTCATAAGCATTTATGTTGCACATTTTAAAGATCTAATATTTAAATGGTATTCTGATAGAAATTTGATTATACATCTCTTAATACTCTGATACAATGTGTACAAAAGAAGATAAGATGCAAGGGGATTTGATCATATTTCCTACTACACAATCAGAAGAAAAATGACCCACTAGGCCTATAGGACTTAAGCTCTAGGCGGGTGCATTGCTCATTCATTGTAATGATTGAATGAGTGAATGTGGGAGAATAATGATTAAATGATGCAAGGTAAAAGATAAGATATGCAAAATCGACAAGTTTCAGATTACATAGACTGACAATAACTTGTAAGTACTTGAAACAACAACTAGATGATAGTATCAACCTGTGATTTTAGTTTGAGGTTGATTTGTAGGGAAGAGGTCACCCTGTCCATCTTGTTCCTGAGAATAGGTAGCCTTGGTCGTCTTGTTCCCAGTGTTTTTTATTAAATTTAGTTGCAGTCTCTTCGTTACATCCTATAATTTCCAGATTAAGTCCTGATGTGTTCGCTACATGTTTCTACACACAGAGAAACAAGGAAGAAGGTTACATAGATGGATTTTCCTCTGTCAAAACCCTATTTGGAATCAACCTTGAAATGAAATAAAGTAAATGAAAGCATGATGTCATATAGCAGAGGCTAGATATGAACAATGAAGTATATCATACCTTGGTAATGCAAATACCTATTTGAATGTGATCAAGTATGTTGATTCAATAGCTTTGACTTCACACAAAAACCCAAAAGGAAATCATGAAAGACAAAACCTTGTGTAATGGATGTTGTAGTTTTTCACAATGTTTGATTGAGAAGAAGAAAGACTTGAAGACTTGAATGAATTGGGATGGATGCTTGCACTATGATCATCTTCCTTGATGGTAGACTCCTTTGCCTGACCTTTAATGAGGAAAAAAATCTTGATCCATGGAGAAGATTGCGTTGAAAATGCCTTAGAATGATTGAAATTTTGCTTGAGAATGCTTGGATGCAAAATTGTAGTAGTGCTCTTGAGATCTTGATCTTGTTGTATCAAAATAAGGAGAGATAGTGTAATGTCCCCTATTCTGGTGTTAAGCCTTGCTTTCTCCTTGACGAGTAGATTTGCACATATGTTCATAATTTTTAAACAAGTGTGTGTGTGTGTGAGCGCGCGTGTGTGTGCATGTGCGTGCGCGGGTGTGTGTGCGTGCGTGTGTGCATGCATGCGTATGTGTTCATAAATAAAGAACTATCTAATTCTCATATTAAACCCTTCCTAATCCTTATGGGAGTGTCTGTGATCAGGTTCTTAGCCCCTGTAGGAGAACTTCCTATGGCCCTAGTTGTCTCATGATAAACTTAGAACAATCCCCCATCTATTTCACCATCTCCTCACAATTATTCTCTCAAGGCCTTATAGATATCCAATACTTTGCATATCCATCCTTATAATCCTAGGAGAGAAATCTATCTCTCCTAGGCCTTATGGATAACCGCTCTAGGTGTATCCATCCTCACATATGCATATGTCCATAATTCTAATAATATATACTGAGCTTCAGAGATGTCTAATCTTTACCTTAATTAGTTAGTAGGAATTATAACATTCAATAGAATGCCCTTTCTTTAGTTCTTATTTACACTTTGATGCAAATGAAGATTCTTTTACTGAGTGGTTGAAAACCCAATCCTGATCTGATATTCCAAGGATTCTTATTGTACATTTGGATGATCTTTTTCTCAAGCACCTAGATGGATATGAGAATATCTTCCTATGTTTGAAGATCAAGTCTTTCTACACTGTTAGTATAATATATATCTCCTAGTTATAATTTTAAAATTTCTTTGAATACCACTTCTTTTAAGGGATTTTTTGTATTACTATTAAGTTCTTGTGGAGTTTACAAAAGACGGGCTTAACTGTATACTGAAATATATAAACTTTGATTAGACCTTTAGTTCCTGATTGGATTGCGAGTGGAATATATAATATGTTGGTGCAATGAGGTAAGAGTTGAGTGAATTTTGGAACTATGGGAAATAAGTGTTATGAATGTTGACTGTCTTAAGAAGGTTGTTTGAAAATTTTATTGTTGACTTGGGAGATATCAATTTCTTTTGTGAATATAACTATTGAATGGATGTTGTGAGTTCGATCCTATGTTCTCCTTATTAATGTTGAGTGTTGATTGAGATTTTTTATCAGAGATGTTGATTAATTTAGACTACTGACTAGATGTTATTCATATCCCTGATTGGTTATGATCCTTTTTTTTTTTTTTCTCCTGGTTCAATTCCTATGTCCTTCCTCTTCTATTCTCCCTCCCTTGATCTTGTTGTTGTGCCCGTATTTATATCTTATTTTCCCAAGGGTGGTTTCTTTACAGAGTTCAAGAATATGTATTTTCCTTTATGAAATCACATTCATTTAGTTTATTTATTTAATCTGATGTACAATTTGCACCACTAAGTTGATTTAGTATAATTTCTAATAAACTATTGATTATTTATTCAAATTACTAACTGGTTGATTATTAATGCTTTGTTGACTATGTATACACTTCTCTCTGATTGGCTATTAAAGTCTACCTTTTGTTATGTTTTATATTCCCTAGATTATAATTTTTTATATACATATATACATACATACATATATGTATGTATGTATACACATTAATATATGTACATACATACATACATCCACATATATATACATACAAATATATATACATATATACACATATATATACACAAACATTTATATATACATATACATATGCATATGCTTATCCATATGCATATGCATATACATATACATATACATATGCATATACATCTGCACATCACACACACACACACACCAGACCAATAGACCCCCCCTATAATCTTGTTCAATCATAGTCATTTTGTAATAAAAGAGATTCCAACAGATTAATGTATCACTATCCAATTTGGATTTGGAACTGATTTCATGGAAATCAAATACTGTCAAACTTCCTTGACAATTATTTATTTCTAGGATTCTAAAAACATATCTTTACCATTGATATCATGCATTCAAAGTCTTTGTTTCAAGGGACTAATGAGGAAGTTGTTGGCAAAATGGTTAGCACTCCCCTCAGGATTCATGACAAGGGACTAACCACCTCCTGTGGATTATATAAGTCTATTGGTTGTATCGAGCATTGACATGTCAATCTTTTGGTGCAACGGAAACCACTAGTTGTAATAAGTGGTATCAGAGAAAAGGTACCAAGTTTCAAGTCTAACAACCTTGGGTAGGTCTTGGTTAAGGAATAATTTTCAGTTATGGCTCACGGAATATTGTCTTATTCAAAAGGTCCTTTGTTTGATGGTTTTCATTATGAGTTTTGGACAATAAAGATAAAAACCTACTCGTTGTCTCTAGATGTTGACATGTGGGGTTATGTTATTAATGGAAAATCTAGCAATGAAGATGCAAGAACAAGGTATGTTACCTTGAACTATTTGTCTAAAGATGTGTTTATCAAATAATGCATTGTAAGTCCTCTCAAGAAATTTGGAATAAACTTAGAAGCATTTATCATTGTAATGATGGAATAGAAGAAGTTACATTCAATGAAAATCCAAGGAGTCTTAATACTTGTGATTATGAAAGTTCTAATGAAGAAGAAGAGGAGTTCTTATTCATGAAAATTGATAATACTAGTGCAGATTTGAAAAGTTAAAATGATAAACATTTAGAACAACTAATCAATATCTTAAAGGTTCAATGTGAATAAGAAAGAAGAATAAATGATGTCTTAAGGAATCAATTAGAAATGAAACATAATTAATGTCATAATCTTGAAGCACAAATAGTTAAGATGAGAAATATATTGACAAGATTTGAAAGTAGACTAATCATACATGTGTCCAGTCCTATTTTTGATTTGATAGAAAGTTGTAGCAGTAGTCACGAATAGTCATCTTCAATATCTGATTTCAAGTGTGTAGGTTTCAAAAACAATATGGAGAGTAACGAATCTTACTCAGAGTTTCCAAACAAAGAAGTGAATTCAAAAACACATGCAAAAGACCAAAGCAATTTGAGAAAGAGTATAAGGCTTTATGGTAAAGGATTTAATTTTCAACCTAATTCATATTTTGTTGGCTATTCTTTCTATTGTAATCACATTGGACATAAAGTTAAAAATTGTGTAGTTTCTCTAACAAGAATTTTAAGATTTGGTTATAAAGATTTTCTTAGCAGGATGCAAAATCTCAAGTGTTTTAATTGCAATAACTTTGGTCATTATAAAATACATTGCAAACAAGTAAGTGATAAGCAATATGAGATGTACAACATTGCTTGTGAAAAAGATGCCAAGTTACTAAAGTCTAATGTAAAGAAAGAAAAGATTTGGAAACCAAAGGGTAAGTCCATGTTTGTTCAAGTTGCCTTCCATTCTGAAAAGAAATATTTATGAATTATAGACAGTGGTTGTTCAAACCACATGACATGAGATAAAAGAAAGTTCACTAAGTTGGATAACTATAAAGGTGGATGCATTAGTTTTGGTGATGATTCTTCTAGAAACATTAAAGGCATAGGATCCTTGATGATAAGTGAAAATATGTCTATCAATGATGTCTATTTTGTAGAAGGACTAAAATACAATCTTCTGAGTGTTAGCCAAATATATGATAATGGTTATGTAGTGATGTTTGATGATCAAGGTTGCAAGATAAAAATGAAATTAGGCAAATTGTCAACATAAGGTAAAAGAACCATAGAAAATATTTATAATCTTAAAGATTGTACAAATGTTAATGAATGTGACAATATTTGTCTTTTAGGGCAAGTGGAGGAAGAATGGTTATGGCACAAAAGGCTTGGACATTTGAACTTTGAGAATCTGGCCAAGGTATGCAAAAATCATAATGTGAAAGGTATGCCACTCTTGCATAAACCAAAAAATAGTGTTTTTGAAGGTTGTCAATATGGAAAGCAAACCAAAGTAAGTTTTCCTTATAAAGAACATTCATCTACTAGACCTCTACAACTTGTTCACTCAATTTTACACGGTCCTACAAAAACAAAATATGTTGATGGAAATAGATATTTTATACTCTTCATTGATGATCATACAATGATAACTTGGGTAATGTTTTTGAGACAAAAATATGAAGTTTGTAACAGATTTATGACATTCAAAAAGAAGATTGAAGAAGAATAAGGTTTGAAGATAATGTGCTTAAGATCATATAAAGGTGAAGAATATGCATCAAAAGAGTTTAAAGATTATTGTGAGTATCATGGGATCAAAATGAAGTATGTTGTTGCAGAGATGCCTCAAGAAAATGAGGTTGGAGAAAGAAAGAAAAGGATGATTCAAGAGATGGAAAGAATAATGTTGGATGAAGCCAAGTTACCTGATAAGTTTTGGAAGGAGGTTGTTCATATCTATATATAAAGTGAATAGAGCTCAGTTGAGGATGAAAACAAGGTACACACCTTATCATTTTTGGTATGGTAAGTCAGCTTCCATAAAGCATTTTAGAATATTTGGTAGTCCTTTCTTTATAAAGAACAATGATGAAAACTTGATTTTTTTTAGTCTAGAAGTGATAAGGGTATCTTTCTAGGATACTCTTCGCACAAAAAATCCTATAGGTGCATTAACAAGAAGTTAAATAGAATTGTTGAAAGTACTCAAGTTAAGGTTATTGAAAACTTTGGTACTAATGAGAAATTACAAGCTATTACAAATGTGCTGGTGGATATAAATTGTAACAAAGAGGCTGAAAAATAGAATGATAAATCAGAATCTAAAGAAAAACTAGAAGAGAATGAGAAAGAAGAAGAAGTGCAAATTGAATCATTAAAACTAAAGCAGAAGTGGCTAAAAAAATATCACCCACAATAGAAAATCATAGGAGACAAAGAAACATGTGTAGAAACGAGGAGAATGGCTACTAGAATGAATGAACAAGCAAACTCGTGTTTACTGTCTAATATAAAATCCAAGAGTTATGGTAAAGATGGTAAAAAAAAAAATTGGTTTAAAAGTTTGGAGGTCTATTCCCTCTCTTTCCCCACTTAGTTTCTTGGAAATATGGACAGGTTTTAGGGGGAGCTTTCATGGTTTATTTCCTCTTATCTAAAATCTAATTTTGTCCCCATAGTCATTTCTCATATAGGGGATGATAATTATGACTGTGACAACATCCTATTCAGAAAATGAATTCCAGGATAAGGAATTTTGAAAATGTTGGTATGGCTACATATGGACAGGTATGACCCCATAACTAGGTGAGAAGATAGATATTGATGTTAGGAACAAATGTTCTTGCTTCTAAAAAAAATGGTTGCAACATTTAATGGGTCAAATAAGTTGATTTCCAAAAACTGGTCTCCTTGTGTGAGCTCATATCACTGCTATGACATGAAGGTTGCAGAGACTTTGTGGCTGCATTACAGAGACAAAGTGCATCAAGTTGTATCAGAGAGGAGTTAAGTATAATATTTCATTGTTCAAAATAGTTTTCCATGATTTATTTATGATGATTGATCTTAAGGAATTGGTTGAGTTTCAGTGATAAGATGTTTTTCATGTTTGTCATCACTTTCAACTTGTGTTCATGATCTTTGCATTAAGTGTGTAGTTTTAGGATGAAATTCAGAAGCTATATGATAAATAGAAAGTCTTATTTTAAGGGAACAAAATCAACGTGCAAGTTTCTGCAGGTATTATGGTGGATAATTGTGTTTCCATGGTTCACTAATAATCATTACCAAAGTTTCTAGAGTATCATACTCAGGGGGAGTAAGTTGAGTTCTTCATTTATCCCTTTATCATATGTTGTGAAAAATGGGGAGAAAGAAGAACAATAAGTTGAGTTTTGACATCAATGCCAAAGGGGGAGTTTGTTGACTATGGCATGTTTTTCATTAATGTCAAAAGATTGTTAGTTGGTATTATGTGAATGAAGTTAATGTTAAATATTTTTCATTGATGTCAAAAAGGTTGTTAGTTGGTTGTGGTTGCATGTGCAAAGTTGGTGATATGTGGATAATGTGAATGGGAAGTGTCTATACATTAATATCAATAGTGATCACCTGGTGTATCATTCAGTTGATATCATTGCATATTTAATTGAATAGTATGGTCTTCAACTAATGGTCTGCATGAGAATGACTTCCTATCTTCCAGGCAACAAGAACCTTGTATGAAAGAGAACGGTTATAGGAATTAGTAACATGAAAAAGAATGGATCCATTTAATCATAGATTTAACTATTAATTATTACGTAACTATTTGTATACAACTTCAAAGGTTAATCATTTGACTTTTCTTAACAACAATATTTGTTCATGGTGGATTATCATTTTTGGTAGACGACAGTATCACTCGATTAGTGATTAAAGTTCTTCACTTGATTTATAAGAAATTCGAATGGAGCCTAAAAGATATCGGTTTGGTAACATTAATTTTGGTTATTATTTGTTTTAAACCAATTTATCAATTAAAGAACACAAGATGTTGATGAAGATCATGAAAGTATTATCAGTTTGTTCAGAACAATAATTATCAATTTTTAACCGGCCTATACAGTGAGCTTATGATAGTCACAACTCTAATGAAGAGTATAGTAAACCAATTTGAAATTAATCATTACCCCTCGTTGATCAACATATAACCAATTTTTTATTAAAGAAACATTGGTGATCATCTTTATTGTTAGTGAAGAACATTGTTTCATTTTGGAAGAATATCTCTTCTCTAAACCAATTTTTTATATACTTCTTGCTAGTTTGTAAAGCAAGATTACATAAATGATAATTATGTTTTAAACATAACTAATTTGGATGAAAAAGAAAAAAAACTGTCATAACCGATATGTATGGCTTTGAAGTAAATTGGTTTGGTAAATGATCTAAACTAGTTTTGTTAAGAAATCAATTTTGTTTAAAATTAATGGATATGTAATCAATCTAACAATGAAGTCTTGTGAAAACCGATTTATCATGGATAAACCAATCTGCAGGTTTAAAACAATTATTAGTTTTATGGAAACTGGTTTGAATAAAGGATATACAATTTTTAATAAAGTTTTCTCTCTGTGAATTATAAAAGAAAAAATGAACGAGACAGTAATAGAGATGACTGACATGGAATTATTTGGAGTAAGGATTACTTTATGAAGAGTATGAAGGAGAGAAAAATGTGATCAGTCAAAGAGAATTTATAATTTCTTGACAATGAATTAGACTGATTTATTTGCGAGTAGAAGTGGTTGTACGCGTGATGATGCATCTACAATGAAGATGCCATTTTTTTATTCAAGAATGATTTATGAGGAGAAGTTGACAGAAATGAGTCATTGAGTGCATCCTTATAATGTAATATGTATACATTGCGTAGTATTGATCTTTTACTTTCATTTGTTGACTGTAAAAGTACTATCAATTTTTGTTGATTCGATATATTGTTTGTCATTTGATGGTTTGGAATTTTGACTATAAAAATTTGGAGAGAATATTTGATTCTGTCATTGTAAGGACCGAAAAATCCACCAATGCCACATAAGCACAAAAATACAAAAATTCCCAACTAATGTCGATTCAATAGTCATAGACAGTCAATCGCTATTGACTGGTCAACATAAAAACTCAGGATATAGAAATAAAATACACATAATCTCTAAATTTCTATTTCAATTATTCGACATAACACAAAAGTAATCGACCATTCTGTCGAAACTTTAACATTTCAATAATCAGTAAAATTACAATGTTCAATATTAGGATGCCGACTAACTCATCGTGCACCCTTACATCATAAATAGGATTATTCATATATACAACATGTTCAAGACCAAAAGGTCGATTTAAACAATATCCAAGATGCCATCGGACAACTGTCCATCTGCATGCTCTGGTCTCCTAAGCCTTCGGACACCTGTCCATCTGCAAATCTCAAGACGGGAGTGTGGTTCAGGGGTTTAATCCACCCAACCATAGAGTGGTTAGCTCCCTCGGGGCTCATCCTGAATGAAGAGCGCACCGACCCTGCCCAAGAAGTCTATCTCTCAGCACTGATGGATCAGAAGGAATCTGGTGTGTCTGTGAAACTAACTACTTTCCACATATGTCTAAGTAGAACTAATCACAGATTACAGGAAGATGGAACATAAATAACCAACACATTTAAGAAAACATGTGTTTCCATAGCT